>KK113208.1:91442-154658 GCA_000611955.2 Stegodyphus mimosarum
TATAATTATAAAAAAGTTTTGCATGATATTTTTTAATCTGTTTAAGTTCTTAATCTGTTTATACCATTTGAGTTCTTAAGATTTTGCATAGGGAAGTTGGTTAATTTATTTATTAGGATAAGTAATATTTGTATTAAGGGATATTGTTTATTTCATTGTATGCTTTTTATGTGTAATGCATTTTTAACTGAATATTTTTTTCCGTTGTTGTTTGTTTCTTTTTCGATAAAATTGTTCTGCAGAGTAAAATCCTGTGCAGTTTTCAAATTTAATGTTTGCTGTTCTCTTTAGACATTTTTCCGGTACACTTAAAAGCCAGATGAAGGCTGGCCGCGCAGCGGCTAGTACGCAATAAAAACTTTAAATCAGTTAGTTAAAATGCACATATAAGGATTTCTTGTTCTAAATAGCACACTATATATAGGGTGGTAAAAAATTATTGAGCGCATTTTATGTTTGAAAAACAAATTGTGGTGTGCGCATGTTTATTATTTTTTTTGGAAAGACAATTTAAAACAGTTTTACACAACAAAATTTTAAACATTAAATAACTTTCACGTGAGGTCTATTTGTGGCACGCAATTCAAATGTGAAATGCGCTCAATAATTTTGGACTACCCTGTATATTCTTTAATAATACAAGCAAAACAGAACGTACGTTTCCTAAATTTGGGGAAGATATATACAAGAACGACAATTAAATATTGGAATTCATCTGCAACCCCGGAATCAGCAATACTGCTGCGAATTCATTTGCAGTAACATGTCCGCCAAGTCGTACGACTTAAAGTCCGGAGTTAGATATTAATAATAATAATAATAATTAAAAAAAGAAGTACCTTTCAAAACCTTGTCATTGAAATGGCTTACGCAAAATTTAAATAGTGAACTTTTATTACGTTTTTCTAATCGGACGAAAAACCATATGAAATTTTTAATAAATCGTATGACGCCTATGGTGAACAATGCATATCACAGGCAGGTGCGTGTGGAAGATATTTTGTCTGAAAATCTATTTAATTGCCTACAGAGCGTAAATGCTTCATGATGTATGTTTTAGTTTTTTGGATTTGGCAACGTCAGTAAGGTAAATGCGTGATGGAACTGAATAAACCTTGAAGCTTTCTTTACCTTTTAATTATGCTCTACTTTAAAATAATATTTCGTGAACCCTGATCATATGGAACATTCAGATTTTATCATTTATTACAGTGTATGAGTAAGTTCGTCGTTACATAGGTAATCAAGAATTTTTTTATATTTGTAGTTTGGCTAAAGAAGATGTCGTTCCCCCAATAAAGATTGTTAATACAACCTTTTTATTGTTTAAGTTCTGGAACATTTCAGCTGCTAACTTAAGTGAATAAAAGCAGATTTGATGTCAAGAGGTTGGATCTCAATCACGATAAAGCGCAAGTTCTATCAGCTTTCTTCCTAACTGAATATTCACTGTCGAATCCATCCTAAAAACCAAATCCTGTACCGTGCGACTTAGTTCTTTTCCACAAATTGAATTCTATAATAAAAACACATCAATTTAATAATCTTGAAGATACTAAAAGGAAAAGAATGACGATTTTGAAATATACATAATTTTGAACGATTTTTACTCCTCTTTCTTGCATCGAGAGAAACACTGTCGTAAGTGTACCGAACTCCAGGGACTATTGTGAAGAAGCACAGAACTGATTTTTTGTTAATCGCGAATAAAATTCTCCTGTAAGTAAATTCTTAGTAAAATTAAATTGTCAAATCTCGTATAATTATTTCATACATACATAGCAAATATAATTCAGATTCATTCAGCCAATTAAATTTTATTTATATTATTCAAATAAAAGAGTGGCCCCAAAACATTTTAGCATACAGTCTCAGCGATTTTACGTCCCAGCTTAAAACAAAAGTTAAATACCATGGTTTAAACTGCATGAACATAATGTTCCCCTTTTCCCGAAGCAAGAAATACCAAAAATCATTAATACTTTCTTCCAGATACGAATTAAGAATCTTCTACTGCTAGGAGAACGTACTACTGTTAAAACACGAAAGCGCACTTTGGGGAAATATAATGAATATTTCCTTTATAGTCTGTTCCAATTAAAAAGGTGGCAATAGCATTACCAAGTTTACCAAAATGCAGGTAGCGACGAATCAACATTTTTGTTCGAGGGCTACGCTACTATACAGATAGTAAAGGTTTCCGGAGCAGAAAACAAGAAAAATGAGCAATGTCCTAACCGATATTCGAACCACAGATCTTCTAGTGCTAGCTCGATAGGTTACCAGTTATATCACGACAGCAAGCATGGGGAAAGAATTCCTTTATAAACATGCTAGGACTAATAACGTATGAGATTTATTTAGCTCCAAAACAGAACAAAGGTAGCGGAAATAGATTTAGCTTTCTCTTTGGCAAGAAACAAAGAAATCAGCCCATTTAGTTTCAACTAACCCAAAGCTTAAATTACTCTGGAGCCTAAGCTCCGGTACTTTTTTTATGTAACTGAATAATTATTTCAGTAGAAATCTGATCTCGAAAATTTTATTTTTAACAATAAAATTATATAAACAATCGCTTATTAAATTTTAATGTACCTCTTTACATTTTATTTTAATTATTTAATTACTTTAATTATTTTAATTAATTATGAATTAATTAAATAACAATTAATAAATATTAAGTATAAATATCAACTAAATACCTATTAATTAATTTGATATTCATTAACTATTTAGTTTTTAAATTATTAATGATTTTAACTTTACCTTACTTTAGATCTACTTTTAGAAATTAACTAACCAAAGGCAATCATATGTTACAGAAATAATAATACAATTCTAGACACTTTTGAGGGGAAAAGAAATTTAAATAAGATACATTTTATTAACACCAAACCGGCGTAAATTGAGACATACCCTCAAATTTTTTTTTACTCTCTCATTAAAAGCAAGGGGTTAAAGACGGATATCCACCATTTATTTTTTCTTCTCCCTCACTTTGATGAAAGAGATGTTTCTTTTGCGGTTTTATTATCCTAAAATTTATGGCGAAATAAAACTTTCATCGCTTTCTAACATTGGCGCATTTCCAAATTTGCCGCTAAGTGTCTGTCATTAAGCTACTTACGCAGCTGTCATCGCGAGACGAATGCTTTACATATATTTATGTATTTTTTTAACCCTTCACCGCCGAAGAAGAATTTAAGCATTTAAATCTGTCAATCTCTCTTTTGTTTTTAAAACTAGACTCGGAATTCCCGTTAGACATAAGAATTTCCGACCACTTCTACTCTCATATCCCTTGAGTTTCTCAGATACTTCAAATTAGAACAATGATTCTCAACCTTTTTCTGTCACGGCACACTTTTAACGATTTCAAAATTTGGCGGCACACAAAGAAAAAGATAAGTTTAAAAGTTGTTCACTTACCTATAATATACTGCGTAAAATAAGTTATGATAGTATTTTTGAATGTACAATAAAATAATACGTACTATAAAAACAGCAGTACGTTTATTAAGGGATTAATTACAAGTTACTAATACGAATACTTTTAACGAGAAACTTGAGCTCGATGTTTTTGGATAATTTCATTTATATTTGGTCGTAAAAAATGACAATGCTACTCTCATATCATCATCTACACTTAACAGTCGAGATCTTTAATTCGCTTTATTGTCTTAAAAATTACGGTGTAGAAAGATAGTGAAGAGTATGGGGTATCAAATGGAAACTTTAAAACACAAAAATTTTTGGTAAAGTATTTCTGTAAATACAATGAAAATCGTCTAAAAATGTGTGAATAGAGTCTGTATATGTACACGGCACACACATACATACGTGCATTATTTAAAGACTCGCTGCCTTTGTTTCAGTTTTAAAGTGCGATTGGATAAGAGTCATCCGAAAGCAAGCAAACGTGAAATACACAGTTCAGTCACATTAATGTGACCATCTGTCAAAAGCCAGAATAACCATCTTTCGCAGAGCGGACTGCTGCGAGACGTGCAGGAAGAGAGTCACATAGGTCCCTGAAGGTGTTCTCTGGGATGTTGAGCCATGCCGACTCTAATGCCGTGGCCAGCTGCGCTAGATTACGCGGTTGAGGATCCATGGCGCGAACAACTCGATCGAGATGCTCGATTGGGTTTATGTCAGGTGAGTTTGCTGGCCAGGGGAGGACGGTAAACTCATCCTGGTGCTCTTCGAACCATGCACGTACACTGGCAGCTGTATGGCACCTCGCATTGTCCTGCTGGAAGATGCCATCATCCTGAGGAAAAACAATGCGCATGTAGGGGTGAACATGGTCCGCAAGGACAGATGCGTACTTGTATTGATCCATTGTGCCTTCCACAATGATCAGTGAACCTAGAGAATGCCAGGAAAACATTCCCCAGACCATAATGCTCCCGCCTCCAGCTTGGACCGTTCCGGCAATGGTTGCAGGGTGGTTCCTTTCAGAGGTTTCACGCCTTATACGCCAACGTCCATCTGTCCGATGGAGCATAAAACGCGATTCATCCGAAAACGCAACCTGTCGCCACTCAGTGGACGTCCAGCTGCTGTACTGGCGTGCAAATTCTAGCCTTCGCCGTCGATGAACAGCAGTCAGCATAGGTGCACGAACCAGGCGTCTGCTTCGGAGGCCCAGACGCAGCAATGTTCGCTGAATAGTACTTTGGGAGACACTTTTGGTAGCCCCTTGGTTCATTTTGGTGGTCAGTTGCTCAACGGTAGCCCGTCTATCTGCCCGAACGCATCTCCGCAACCGTCGTTCGCCTCTGTCATCTATGGCCCGTGGTGCACCACATTTGCCACGTCGCTGATTTTGGACAGTCCCATTTTGCCATGCACGGTACACTTTTACCAGGGTGGCACGCGAACAGTTCACAAACTCAGCCGTTTCGGAAATGCTTCCACCCTTGGCCCGAAAGCCAATGATCATGCCCTTTTGGAAGTCGGATAAATCGCTTCGTTTCTGCATTACGCCAACGATTGAAATGTTTTCCGAAGCCCTCACACACCCTTTATATACGCTCAACTGCACTGTGCTGCCACCTGCCTTCTGTGATTGGTTATTTAACTCTGACATGGAAAGTACGTGGTGGTCACATTAATGTGACTGGACTGTGTATATACGCACACATGAAACGGAAAGATGCAGTCCAAAAAATTATTATGAACAATTTAGAACAGAAAGGAGAGATAGACAAATTAAAATGAAGAATTAATAAGCTTGCTAATTTCAGTTATGGTTTTGGGTTACCGATTTTTTTTTATCTTGCATATATAAAAGTATATATAGTGTTAGAACATAGTGCTCTTATTCTTCAATAATGAAAAATTTTAATTACAGTTTTACGGAATTTTAAAGGTTTTTTTTATCAAGACTTGTATATTTTTTTGAGTTGGGTTGGTTTTAATTCAAGAATGATATTTTTTCAGCGTCTGAAAAAGAACAGGCAGATAAGAACAATTCAGTTAAACTAATTACTGACGTATGTACTTTGATATAAAAAAATATCGTAAAGGAGGGAAAACCTCACCCATTTACCCCCTTCCCCCCCAAAAAACAAACTTACACCTCTATCTAAAGAGGGGAAAAAACTTTATTGTAAGGAGGGAGGAAGAGAAAAGAAGATGAAAAGAAAATCACGAAGCTGAAGCTAAAAATTTAAACCGTGCTTTTCTTCTGTAAAATCAAAATAACAAGATTTCAAAGGACCAAAGAAAAAACACTTTAAATTTCATTTAAAGTTATAAACGAGGCTTTAAATGTTTTAAATTCTCAGGATCATTAAAAATACCTGGAATATAAAAATTATAATTTCAGAATGGTACGTTAGTTATTTCAGATGTAAACTGATTTACTATAAAATGAAATTATTTATGAAAATAACTAACCTGCACGATTACGAAGTGTGAAATTTCTTTTCATCTTTAAAGATGAAATTATTTTCATTTCGGAAAACGTTACTACACACTTTTGTAAACTTAAATTAACGTTTTGTCCCAAAAATATTACATATAGTCACGCAAACAGGTTTACTTACAAAAGGGATCTTAATATCAGATGTGAAGATTCTCTACGGATGCATAAGCAAATCTAAGTAAGGATGTAAGAAGACGCAAACATAAAAATCAACTTTTGAAAAGTTCTCTTACGAACCAGCTTCAGATGTTACTCTTTTTCAAGTAGACTATTATTGTTTAACTAACCATGGCAAAGCTTGCAAGGGCTACCTGCTTAAAGGAAATAATGCCTTCCTGACAGTCTCTACGGGAAACTGGCCTAAATTTGCATTATACATTGGAAAATTCATTAAAACGCCTAAGCATCCTGCGAATTAGCCAGCATTTGATCCCGTGTCAAACTACAAATGTTCAACGGTTTTATCTATTCGACCACTGGTTGCATACTGTGACTGATTACATAAGCAGAGAAATAAGCCTGTTTAGTGAAGCCTATTCACAGCAATATAGATACAGTATGAAAAAGCAAGTCTTATTTCCTTCAACAAATGTTCTTCAAGACGAATCTTGTAAACATTATGCGAACAATGGGAATTGTACATAATACCTACATAAATTTTCCATGTACAAATTTACTAATTTTTTTTAATTTTTAGTGTAAAGTCGTTTTATAGCAGTTTTTATATAAAATAATCTTCAAGTTTGCAGATCACTGAGAAAAAAAAAGGGGGGTCATTTATATGCTTTGGGGACATAGTATGGCGCCTTTAGAAAAAATGTCGACTATTTAATCGTGTTCTCCATTATTCCACTAAATTTCAAATTAATAATTCAACTTATAATATCATTTCACCTATTCAAGATCGGTGGCATACACAACAACTTCACAGTATATAGGGATTTTGAGATGGAGTACTGAAAATATTAGTTGGGTTTCTCATTAGCTGCAGCTGAAGCAAAATTGTTTATTTTACCTCTAGCATGCAAGTATTTACAGCCTTTAATGGCCTCGAACGAACTGACTGCCGATAGATCAAATTCACTTCACCATATTTCTAAACACTGTTTCCTGGGGAAGGAGGAAATCTATCCACAACTGCGCTTTTTGGATATCCTGTCTATATGATGGAAATACAGTGTTACGGAAGAGTTTAAAAAATGGAAATCTGCTTAAACATAAGCTTTGTCTAACATCTAAAATTAACTATCATTGAAAACAATCTCTCTACTCTCAAATGAGGCAAGATAAGTCTAACTCTAACTAAATTTTATTTTGCTCTAAAATTATCAACAGAGTGTCCACTAAAATTCTCGAAATTCAAGTTACCTTTAACTTGCTCATTATCATCACTGTAATAAAATATCTAAGACGACAGAAAGACAGGAAATCTAGCTGGATTACTATAATATAATAACATTTTAACAAATAAATGCTCATTAACTCTCAAGAAAAAATATTTCATGTTTTGTACTATAATAAAATAAAATAGGAACGGAACTTGTTAATTCCTAGATTGTTTCTCTCGAAAGAAATCTATGTAATTAAACTGTAGCAAGATCCTTTCCCACCCTAAGACACCCATTTTTATCGATTATGTTTTCACATTTTCCCCAATGTAAGTACTACCTCCTCTAACCTACAGCCTTTAAATTTCATCATTTGAGAAATTCTGTGCACGGAAGGATCAAGTAAATGAATAACAAACGTACAGTTAGTTAACGATCTGTAATAACCATTTTTTTCATATATTTGTATGCTTTTAGTAGTGATGTAATAACTCGAATAGCATTCTGCTATTCGAGTTGATGATTATTTTAAGCAGCATCTACCGCGCTTTAAATTACAGGCTTTTTTCGCTGCTCCAAAAATCAAAATGACTACTTACAGAGAATATTCAGTTGCGCTCCTTGACTAGCCAAGGATATGCCTGTGGTAACGTTGGTAGCTATGCATTTAAATTCACCAAGGTCTTTGGAAGGATCGACTCTTGTGATGTGCAAGTTGCTTCCATCTTGGTATCTCCGGGATGTATTGGCGATAGGATCGCCGTTTAAGGTCCAGTAAAACATTACATGTCGGCTGTTGGATACGCCACATTCCAGAGTGATACTCTGACCCTTGCGGACGTCCTGATCTTGAGGATGTGGCTGAAAGTAGTAACTATCTTGACCATAAGCCACAACCAGGAGAATTATGTATCCTAAAAAAATAAATTAAAATTATATCAAAACTTAATTCATAAAAGTACTAAAGATTAGCATCAAATTCATATTAGTTAAGTGTCTCTGTATAACATTCTATTTACTATCAACATCCAAAAAAGATGACTGAATCCTAACTTCATTCAATCAACTTTATACAAAACTTTTGAATGCCAAAAATTGATAACACGCATGTAATATAAAATATCAAACCTTTTTTCTCTCCTCCTGACTTGGCATTCGCAGATTTATATTAAAATATGATGAGATCAAACTTTCCTCTTCTTCATTTTTATATTTTTTGGAGGGTTGGAAGGGCCACATATATTTCAACTTTGAACTTCATACTTTCAAAGCTGTAGCATGAAGTATTTTATCTCTGGATAGCTTTCCCTCTCCCCCAATCTACGAAACGCTACTGTACTTCTACCTAAATTTATACTCCAGCATTTTTTCCAGCACTCTTATACATAGCTTATATAAGCTTGTAGAGATATTAGGTATTTGTTGAAACAGGAGAAGTGAAAAATGAGCAATGCCTTCGCCGGGACTCGAACCAAGGACCTCTCGAATACGCGACGAGCGTGCTGACCACTACACTACGAAGGCAATAGAAGAAGGCGGAAGAAATACCTTATACAGTCCCCCCTTTTAAAGGGCGATTGGGGATTAGGGGACACAATCCCCAAATCCTGGTGGTGGAGAATCTTCATCCACCACCTTTTTTTAATTCGGGCACCACTGTAGAGACGTTAGGATTTTTTTGAAGCTGGGAGAAGTGAAAAACGAGCAATGCCCTCACCGGGATTCGAAACCACGGACCTATCGAATAAGCGCCGAGCGTGCTGACCACTACACCACAAAGGCATGCGAAGAAGGCGGGAGAAATACCTTATAAGCTTACTCCAGACTTATACAGATTGCTTTCCTCTAGGGATTGCATAATTTTTTACAAACATGATAAATATCTATAAGGGCAGCGTAAGTGCCATAGAATTCTGTAGAAATCTATTGGATACGCCAAGTTTCGTAAATTTTTCAGAAATATTTCCTATATTGGATTTGGAGGACTTACATCGAGCTATCAACTCCCCTATGAATAACAGCATTTATATTTACTTGACGCCAGTTGAATATATAGCTTTCATTAAAAAACAGAAATTACAACTCCACACATAATCCATATAAATACTCATAATACTTCAAATTAAATCCCCCCAAAATGAACTTGAACGCAATATACCCAGATTTGCATTTTTGAATACTGAGGCATGCAACCAGTCAAGACATATTTAGAACATAAAGCAATGAGTTTGAGAAGGCTAGTAATTCCTTATTAGTAACCAATGAAAAATGTGCCAAATTACAGTCCAGAGAGTCTGTCTGGGGTATTAATCTGCTAACTGACTTGTGCTAATATTGTTAAGATTTGTGCCTTATTTGCATAGGGTGTAAAAATTAATATGAACACAATTAACCAGTGGCGAACAAATATGAGTCTGCGAGTACCAGCTAAAAGCGTGGCAGACATCTGACGGCCATTCGATAGAATTTGAGCTTAATAGAATTAGCAGCACTCTGTGGTTTTACCGCTCACCTGCTGATGGGCTTACACTATGTGAATGAAAGAACAATCATTATCATCCGTGGCCAATAATTTTTGTCTGTATATCACCAGATTTAAAATCCACTGATTTCATCCCACGAGGCTATGGAAAATCAAATGTGCACGAAGAGGCCTTGAACATAACAGATCTCACTGCGCTCCACAGTTAGTTTTCACAACTAAACGACGCGAGGTATCTTTGATGTAACAGGCAGCCCAAATTCAACAATGTAACACTTTTTTAGATTAAAATAACACGCCGAACAAATATTAATTTAGAAGTTAAATAACAAAAATCAGCGTTATATTTGGAAATTTTCACAATTAAGTTATAAATTAATAATCTAACACTTCTCGGACTACCATCCTTGGATGGTGATCTGAGCTACAAACATAAGGTACACTGCGGGGAGGGGAGACAGTTCTATTACTCCCGTTCTACTAGGCCGACTGACGAAATTCAACTTGCGTTTTTCATGTCTCGAAAACTCGATTTAGGATATGTATTAGATTTATATATAGCATTGTTCTTATATATGTATTTTGGAACAAAATCGTACTCGTTCTGAAATAACATGTCATTTTTTTTCCATATTTCGATTCTACGACTCAAATTATGCCAAACTACCAAGTTTTGTAAAAGTCGCAACAATAGTTTTTAAAAAACTAGCTAATTTTAGCTTCTCAATGTTAATTGAATTTGATAAATACTTATCAATATCTCTTTTTCTATTAAACTTAACTTGACTCCTTCTTCCAGAATTCGAAATTTACGCTTAAATCCAAACAAACTTTGCCCTTTCCTTTTATTTTACCATTATTTTTTTTTAATTTGTATTTTTAAGTATTTTTTATAAATTTTTCGAAAAACATTTTGAATTACAACCTATAAAATTTTCAACATCTCCTTAAAGTACATGTATTTCTAGGCACACCTGCAAAAAATTAAGTTTTTTTATTCAAAATGTTCTAAGATACACATGAATTTACATATTGGCGCGTTTTGAAATTTGGCATATATATTATAAGCGATAACGTCAAACGTGTTTTACGCACTTTGTCAAAATTATTTGAAATCGTGAATGATGACTTTTTTTTCCCGCTTGTGTACAATGAAAAAAAGGGAAAGGAAAATAAGTTACTATAAATTAAGTTCGCCAAGTGAATTATTATGGCGCAAACTGAAAAAAAATCCGCCAAGATAAATTTCTAAATTTCTCCATAAATTTCTCACCAAAAATTACAAAATTTAATATCTAGGCATAATTTGAGTTGTACAGCTTTTAATATACATCTGTTTATACGTTAGACTTGCGTTACAGTTAGACATTACCGATCAAAAATATACTGCATAATTGTTGGTGATACTAAAAACATCCAAACTATATTTAACAGCTATTGCTTTCAACTGACGTCAATATTTGGGGACATTTCACAGCTGGCAACAATGCATTTCTCAGAGTTCTGTTTTTAATGCGCAAATCGTGAATTATTACTACACTTTACTATAACGTACGAGTCTTTCTTTAACACCATACATTTACGTGTCTAATATTAAATAAAGATTTGAATATTTCACCAACAAGCAACTAATAAATTAAATTACATCAATAAGAGAACAGCTCATTCTTACAATATAATCACAAAATTTTGATATTACTTGTGTGGTAATCAACTTATTGTACGCAAATATCTAAATAAATTTATCTTTGAAATATGCATAGCATCGTGTTATATTTTTATACTATTTAAATCAACGAAAAAATTAAAAACACATAAGAAAGCTTAATATTACCTAACTTAAAATCGGATAAATGAAGTTCCGAATAATAGGAACACAGATAATTCGAATGGTAAACAACAGCAATCCTTACAATGGCAGTTCTACTACAGTATTTTAAAATATACACATGAAATACTCAAAAATATCACTGCATCTATCGTCTTCTTTAAGTTTAACAAATTCCAGGATAACAGACTTACGATATATCTTCAGAAAACATAAGATTAAGCTGACAAATTACTCAATTTCGTTATCAGTGAATTAGTCAGTCCACGATCGGGCGCAAGCAACATCGGCGAATGTCAAAAGTTACAACGAGGAAACTTTCTGACATCTGATATTATCTTGACAATAACAGACAACCAGCTGAAAAATGTGAGCACAGGTAAATACTTTATCACACAACGAACAATTTATGACACAACTCCTTCTCCTTCTTCCTCTCCCCCCCCCCTCCATTTTCTGAATGAAAACGAAACGAGAGAAGGGAATCTATTTGTAGAATATTGATATTTACATTTTGCATCTTTTCCTTTCGACATATATAACATCAATCGACTTAAGATGAGCGCTAAAAAAGGAAGGCTATTTGAAAAATATCCATGTTTACATTGCGCATCTTCTGTTTACAACATCTATAACAATGATCTACAAATATATTTCAATCGTTTTTAACGTAATCTAAATTGAATAACGGAAATAATTTCTATCGATTCTAGCACTTGGCAATCGTAACAAGAAAAAAACATACAGGAATCCTAAGAATTTCCATAAGAATAATATGCTGTGCAAAAAAAATTATCCTCATTATTTATTATTTATTTATTATTTATTTTCCTTTTATTTATTTCTTTAAGCATTTTAAGAATACCATTACGAAACCTACCGCTTTAGAAATTAATTAACTACCTACCATTTATACCCGTTCCCGCTAAATCAGACGTAATACACCATAAGGTAAGCGGCTGTTTCCATGTCAACCATTAAGTTCTTTAAAAGCACTAAACGAACATTCAAACAGTGGTAAATTTAAGGTAATTTAAGCCTGATTGCTAATCACACTGTCCAAGGATTCCAACTATGGATAATCAATTTGTAAGGTTTTAGTTTAAACTAACAAAGTTTTATGTTAATTTCTCTTTCCTGTGAACTCTTATTTCAAGTTCCCGTTAGAATGAGCGCGCGTTTCAGCTTTATGCTAATTTTAAGTGGAGCCAAGTTTTGCATTTCAAGGTTAGCGAGGAACTTCTCAGTGTGAGAGAGCTTTTAGTCTCATCACTGCGGCTCTGTTCGACGTTCGCCTGACTAGCTAGTATTTAAATTCTAAGCCTTAGCGCTGCTACTCTAATACTTATTGAAGTAATCTAAATGCGTTAGAATTAGCTAAATCTTGCTACGCACCATTGATAGTTTAGCATAGAGGCCAACCTCGCGTTTATAACTCTGAGAGCAACGACTACTTAATTTTCTACTCAACTTTATTTTAAATTGTTTGATTGTTCAGTTTAGACCCAAGAGCGGTCATTATTTTCTGTTATCCCTTCCGAGAGCGGTCATTATTTTCTGTTATCCCTTCCGAGTTGGGAAGTGGATGTAAATAGTGGTTTAATAAAAGGGTAATTTTAAACCCTCCTTGCGTGCAGTTATTCTACCACTTCCACTGAACATAGCTGCATTCAGCTCCCTGTTCAAGATCAGGACTTTAACACTATCACGACCATGTTCGCCAAAAGTATGCACAGAACACTCAGTCCTGACAAACTGAATGATTTGAACTATTTATTCCATTTCACAAATAAACATTTTCCGGCCATCAAACTGCTTCATCAAACTTGCAAATAGCTTATATATGAAAATTCACAGTACTATAATTGAAAACTAATCTGAATACAGAGAATATAAAACACAGTACCGTCGTGAAAGAAATGACGCGGCATATCTTGAAAAATCCACGATAATTTCTTAGTAGATACGATGTTTCTAGATCATAAGCAATTAGAATATTTTTCATATGCACGTTATATCATCTTAGAATAAGAACATAGGAGGGCATAGTAGCAGAAAACAAGTTAGCAACGGGTGGAAGCTAGGGAAAGGAATGCAGCAGAATAATGACGTAGTTATTGTGCCAAGAGCATTTATACTAAATCTGACGTACAAGTACAGCTAATCTGTGATTGATTAATTTTAGTTTTAGTTGACCTTTTCACATAGCGTTACATAACGAAAGAAAGATCTCGAATTTGGGAGAACAGATGAATTTTGGGGAAGAGCACCAAATCTAGAATGTTAATTTTGAGGTCGCCAATTATTTTTTTAATTAAAATACGATAGCTAATTTTTAAAGCAGCTATCGTATTTTGTTCTATTTTACATATATATATATACTTGCATGTTTCGATTTTCCTTGTTATCGGGCAAAAAAACTCCACCGCCCAGCGTGAAAACTTAAATCGCCCGCTAGTGGGCGGTAGGGGCCAGGTTGATTATTCCTCATCTATAGTAGCAAATGCACCATTTCTGGGCATTTCTAATACGGCAAGCCAGTACCTCTTCAATAAAGATTATCACTGAGAAAAGTTTTCTCTTCAGAAGCTCGCCTTATTACTTAAGAAGAGAAAACTAAATTTTAAAAACTACAGTTGTTTCGTTTACAAAATTTTTTAAGTGATTAACATTTTAGAACAGAATCTACTAAGGAATAAGAAAACGTGGCTGTTGCAATATTCCCGTCTTACCATAGGGCATGACTGCTCACAAGCTCATTTTTCTAGTTTATATAAGAAAAAAATCTCTCTAGAGTTCTAAAGAACAAAAGCCATTTGACCGACTGCAAGCATTTAGAGCAATTAAAGTTGTTCAGTGCTACTGAGATATGCATAATTTGACGGTTTAATTGCCAGTAACTTAATATTTGTCAAGAAAAATGTAACTGATGAATATGACGACAAATTCGTTATATCCCACAAAATAAAAAAAATAAATAAATAAAAATATAATAAATAAACAAACAAAAAACTTTGCTACTGAAACAGTCCCAAAGCTACTAATCAAAGCAACCTGAACATTAAAACTTTACATTTATTCAGTTTTACAATACTTCCATCAAATGCGTGTTTTAATGTTGCAGCAAAATCTCATCAATAAACTTAAGCAATTTTATACATACATTTGAATCGTGGACACAAGTTCTTCTATGTATTAAAATGATTACACATAACACTGTTTCGCTAAGCACTTTATTCTATAGTAACATATCCTGAGGAGTTTATTACAGTATTCTGAAATTTTAGCCTCTTCATTCCAATAAAAAGCATTCGAAAACAAACGAAAATAAAATAATTAATTGCGTGGTTCAATGAAGCATCCCCAGCGATCAAGAAAAACTGCACACCTCAATCACAACAAATTTTAAAATGAAACAAAGTATCAAACAAAAACATTTTTTTAAAGCAATCGTCTACTTAAAATGTGTTGCTATTTAACGTCTTGCACTCGTTAAGACGGAAGATTAAAAAAATACACCACTTTAGAAAAGTTTGTGAACGTAAATGTAAAGCAAAGTTGAATGGGGAGGGAATCGTAGACGAATTCAATGAAAGCGGCGGTAACCTAAGTATTTTCGTAGATGCTTATAGCCTCCAGGGGATTTAATTTGCGGACGAAACTAACGTACTCGAATCGCTAATTCGACTAAACTTGCAATAGAAGAGAAAACGGGGGAAAAAAAGAGGCAGGGGAAAAAAATTGTTACTTTATCCTACAGTTCCGAAATTCATTCGATATCCAACCCGTCTCTGGGGCCGAGCCGAAACATCCAATGTGCATCGAAGCGAGCTTTCGCAATTGAGTTCAGCGGGATAAAGAGCTAAATTAGTCTTCTCTTCTTTTATAAATTAGGCAGCGATAATGACGGGCTTTAAGGCATGATAAGATGGAAAGGATTGGAAGAGAAAGAGTAAGGGCAATTAAAACACGGCACTGAATTTCAGTCAATTAAAGCATTTTTAATTCGCAAATTCAGTTATTCACTCAGAATGTTCTTCTCTCATGTTCGGCAGATTTTGTACACAATTTCAGGAGGAGAAGGACCGGAATACTCCTTGAAAGGTCATTTTACTGAAGTATGTCCAGCAACACTCCCTTATAGGAGACATGGTGTCAAAGCTTTCTTCTATCAGGGAGGATAGTCCAGCATATTCTCCAGTCCGGCCTCAATGTCCTCCATGAAATCTATGCTTGAGTTCGTAACAGGGAGTTTTGATTCTTAATTAACGGTTCTGAGGTGAAATAAGGGATCCCAAGTTCCTAACACCAAAAAGAACAAGAAGGGCAGCGAAACAATATTAGCTGATATGTAAATATTTCTGTGATTTATTTTCCAATAATACCTGACTATGTGTTAATGAAATTAATGTAAATAAGTCTATAATTCATGTAGTGCAACTTTTAAGCTTTATCGTTTGTTCACTAGCTGTAGCAACACAGGATTCCAGTGTATTTCCTTCAAGGGCCATGTAACTCAAGAACATTTGTTTAAATTATGTCGCCTATTCAGCCTTCCTGAGATTTGGCCGTGGTGCGCAGATAGCAGACTTCCTCTTCCAGAAGACATGCAATAACAGCATAAGCACTATATTGCTTATGCTGTTATTGCATGTCTTCTGGAGGTTGATGGCGGTTGATTTCATTGAAATTGTTCTTTCAGGTCAGGCAGCAATTACGTTTTAGTACGATATTTTAAACTGTTGACATTAGACCTTTGTCGAAACTCACTCACTTGAGCAAAGATAAGAACTCGCTGCTTCATCACAAAAAAGCACCTCGTCATATGCCAGCAAAAACAAGTTTTGGGTGGAAGTGAAACACGCGTGGTCTCTCAATTTTGACATGTGACCTATTTCCAAGGTACACTGCGAGGAGGGAAAAAAAAAAAAAAAAAAAGTTCTATATCTCCCGTTCTACCGGGCCGATTGACGAAATTCAAATTGCGTTTTTCATGTCTCGAAAGCGCGACATAGATCATATATTATATTTATATATAGCATTATTTTAACCTGGGTATTGTGACATAAAATCAGACTTATTCTGAAATAACGTATCATTTTTTCTTTCATATTTCGATTCTACGACTTAAATTATGCCTAGATATTAAATTTTGTAATTTTTGATGAGAAATTTACGAAGAAATTAAAAAATTTATCTTGGTGCATTTCTTTCAGTTTGCGCGAAGATTTGGTGGAATTCTTAATTTATAGTAACCTACCACTTTCCTTCTTTTTCATTCATGGACATAAGGAAAAAGGTCCATCATTCATTCTTTGAAATAATTTTAACAAAGAGCGTAAACCCACATTTTACATTAAATGCGCCAAATTTCAAAACGCGCCAAAATGTAAATGCACGTATATCTTAGAAAATGTTGAATAAAAAAATATAATTTTTTGCAGGTATGCTTAGAAAGACATCTACTTTATGATGATGTTAAAAATTTTATAAGTTATATAACAGCAAAAATTTTCAAAAAATTAAAAAAAATATTTAGAAATACAAATTTTAAAAATAAATCATAAAAAATGTGCAAATCTCACTCAGTTAGTTCATTAGAAATCAATTTCATTAAAAGCGAGACTCGTTAGCGGTGACAATTACGTTTCAATCGGGAAAGCAAAAATTACATTTTCTCCTTCTTTCAAAATTAAAATTGGCTAATCAACACTCTTAAATAACTTGCTGCAGAATAACAGAACTTCTTTTGAACACAACTAAAAAAATAAAATAACTTGCTTCTTTAGTTCTCCCCCCCCCAAACAACATGTACAAGTAAATTACTAGACATTCTTGATAAAAAAAATTGGATGTAATTAATTAAATGTTCAAATCAATATCTATTTACAGTATTAAAAAACTGGTATCTTGAGACAACCGTATTATAATTTATCCGCATTTAAGAACCTTTCGCTTTGCTCAAATCTTTGCTATATTTTACTTACTCAAAAATTAAACTAAACCGCTTTTGTCTGTCACGTGAAACAAAACTTACATTCTAAAATTATTACAGGATGAGTATTACAGTAAAAATTTTACTTGAATGAGGTTACTGAATCACTTAACTATCCAACATATTTTAGCAATTATATTTTACTGGGATTATGTTTTGTTTTTAGTTTTACCTATAATTATTACAGAAGATTCATCTCTATAAAATATTAAAAAGTAGGGAAGAAAAAAGATTTTTTTCAGAAATGATATTGTATGCTGAAAACAACTTAATAAGCAAAACTGAAATTTTTGTTTCAAACTTATCTTAATCCAGTCCCGGAATATTCGCAAGTAATTTGCAATATTCCATATGTAGCCCCAGAAAGTATTTTACGATTTTTGAGGAATATTTGCAAAATATTCTCAGTATATTCCAATTTATAAGATTACAAAATAAAGGCCTATATAAGGCAAAATAAAGGCCTAATATAGTTAGCCTTAAATATTCTGAGTATATTCCAATTTATGAAAGAAATTAGCCCTAAATATTCTGAGTATATTCCAATTTATGAAAGAAATTAGCCCTAAATATTCCAAGTATGAGTTAACACGCTGAATAACAAACATTTATTGGTTTCTTTCACTGAATATCTACACTCACAGGGTTCAGCTCTCCACTACACGCCTACGGAAGGCAAGTCTTGGGCTTCACTGTTAACACACCAATGGCCTTCGGCATTATTTCCAAATAACCAGCAAAAACGCTCACTGAGAGAAGCTCATCATACCTCTGAAACAGGCTGTGAAGTGAAGTGACAGTGAAGAAACAGGCTGTGAAGCTGTTTTACAAGAACGGTGAATATACGTCAGATGCCTTCAAGAAGTTTGGGACATTAATGGGGATAAGATACAGTTGCGGTCCGATGTCTGTCAAAGGTCTGAAGATGATCCATGAACTCGAACACACCCGGTTCATTTGATTGGGCAAAGAGAGGAAAGCAACAGCGTCAATGGAAGATGTGGCTATAGCATTGCAATAAGAAACGGGCAATGGTGTGTGACTATGCAGTGCAAGGGGAATTGCCCAATCTTTATCTTTGGAGTTGCCTATCAGCACGGTTCATACAATTTTACCAAACACCTTGCAATGCTATCCATTCAAAATTACGGGCGTTCAAGTGTTGCTTTCTGCAGATATGCCAATGCCACAATCTTTCGCCTAACAATTTCTTGCTTGGATGGAAAGGAACAACGCATGGCCATGAAACATTTTGTGGACAAACGAAGCCCTTTTCCAAGTCCAAGCTTCTGCCAATACTAAAAAAACTGCAGAATATGGGCAATGGATAATCAGTTCCCACTGCAACAATTGCATCTTCATTCTGGAAATGTCACTTATGGTTCGAGTTTACTGCAGCATTTATTGTTGCTCCATTCTTTTTCGAGGAGATAGGTACTGCCAGTCCTGTTATCTGCACCGTCAATCGCAAATGAATCTCATGCGCATCCAGATCATTGCAGCACTTCAACAGCGTGCATATATGGGTAGCGCAAATTTATGGAAGATGGTGCTCTTTCGCACATTTCAAGATGAGTGAAGCAGCTTATGAATTATCCATTTCAGAAATAGCAGAATTACAAGACATAATTTTCTAACAGCCTAGACATCATGATCATCTGACCTTCCGAGTTCTGGCTTCGGGGTTACATGAAAAATGTTGTTTACAGAGATATGATTGCAAACTTTTCTGAACACAAAATACGCATTACGCACCTTATTCACATCAGCAGCAGCATCCACTATGCTGTTTTGCGATGTCAACCTATGACAGAAAAACTGGACAGCATATTTAGTATTTCTTAAGCAAGTCTAGGGACAATTAAAATCGAATCACTGATTTCTCTTATTATATGATTTTTGGCCAGAGACAAATTAAAAAGGGTATTTTTTTTTTTTTTTTTTTAATTTGTTTTTCTTTTGCCAGACAAATTCTTATTACTTCACGTATATTCAGGTCAAAGTTCATTTCATTCTAACCAGTAGTCCGCTTTTTACAGCCTTTTGAAAGCAGAACTTTAATTACAATCGCCTTGCACATTTACACAATTCGAAGTCAAGGATTACCATTAACGAACAAGAAAGAAAACGTTACGTGTGGGTTCACCTAGATATTTAATTCACACGTCAAAAAAACAACAGTCCATGTAAATTCCTGGCCGGAAGGTCTAAAAGATTAGTTTCAATTTAATAATGATTAAAAAAGTGCCTCCTTGTAAAATTACTGCTTGTTTTCAAAATCTATATTTAATTATATTATTAAAAATAAAAAAGACACATAATTTATTGCATTTATAATCAAAATACCAAAAACAATACCTAAATGATATAGTTTTAAAATATCAATAAGATAGCGCCTCTTCCCCCTATCATTCTTTCCCAAATGCATTATAATTTTCTAGGAAATAATATTCAAGAAGTACGAATTTATATTTGTTTATTTACGCGACGGACAGGAAAATTTTTGAATCCATATGGCAACATCCGACAGAGGAAATATTTTTGAAACCCATCATAGCCGTCAACTAGCCATGTACATACGAGCAATCAAGTGACTACACCACTCATTTATCCACACAAATTACGGCCACCATTGTTCAAAAGCAATGATTATCTCATGAGTTATATTCCTAGCCAATGGAATTCCGCTATTTATCGTCGGTTAAATCTTGCGGTACTTCAAAACTTTTCTTCTTATTACTTTTCCTTTCTTAGCCGTCCAAGCAAGAGAGAAAAGAAAAAAAAAATTACCGCTTGCAAAGATAGGAAAATACAATAAAAAAAAAGGCAAAAACAACAAGATAAACAAAACTATAAATACCAGCAGTTTAGGCTACAAAATGGCGGCTGTAGTCCACATAGTATTACCACCTGTTGTGACGTCACCTGCCCGTCATCACTCATTGGCGATGATTAACGAGAGTGGGCGTGGTCCGTCCGAGACCTTCAGAAAGAAAAATCCAGTCTCTCAAGCATTGACCGAATCTCAATCTCTCGTCTGTATTTCCTTTTAACCATCTTAACCCTGAGGCCAGCGCAAGGGAGAATAGAATTCCATAATTTTATGCTTAGAATAGCAGCTGCGCTCAGCGAAAAAGGAAAATTTATTTTTAAGTACTGTTTTCTTTCTCGGATAAGAATGCAAAAACCTTGCCTTCGTTGAACTCTTTCGCTTCGTGGCAGGTGGATCATACATAATAGATTCGCGGATGTTGCATTTGATGTAATTTGTTGATAGGGATAAAATTGTTCTTAATAGAGTTATGGATAGAAAGAGAAAGGAAACTGTCATACAAATATGTTCGCTTCTTTGAATTCACTAACTGATTTTTATGCGCGGTAACAACAACGAACCTTTGAACGCAAGTAATAGCTACATTAATGGTTATTTCACATGCAATGATTACCAGAATGTTAAACAGAGCATATAAATTTTAAATTATTCTTCAAAGAAGGTAGAAGAGAAAAACCACACATGTCTACAGCTGAAACATAGGTGTCAACTCTTCCTGTAAAAACACGGGACTCCCAATTTTTTTTTTCACATCCTCTGGTAAATCTTTCAATTATCTTAGCTTTTACTCTGTTTGAATTTGCATCGTCTCTTAGTAAATACAGAAAAAATGCTGATAACCAAGTGGCAAAGGAAAAGCTGTAGAGAAAATTTTGATGATCGAAAAAAAAAAAAAATCTTTATGAAATAAATTACGCAAATTCCAATTGTCAGACTAATTTTTCTCATTAAATTTTATTTCCTCTAAAATGTTTTCAAATCCCTCTAAAGTGTTACAGAGATCTGCAGAACATTATACGAAGACTTTAACTAATATTTAATGCGTAAACACTTGTATTTAATTTGCTTTAAAGTAGTTAATGACATCCTGCTAATTTTTACTACAAGATTATGTGCACATTATATTTAACTCATATATATTGTTACGATGATGGTAGAAATTCACAATTTATTACAAAAATTACTTACAAAAAGCACAGTAAATAACTTCAAATAGCTTAAACAGAATGCAAATATAAAACATTCCTCCTTACCGCGCGAGAAATACCGGTAATTATCAAAAACACTTGAGTAAACTCACAGTTCAACCAAATTTCACAGTTGAATAACAACTGAAACAGCAAAGCAACTCCTCCTCCTGGACTGCAGTGAATCACAGGATTAATGAAGGGACAAAAGTATGATCCCCGTTCATTCCATTTATCATAAAAGCATATTTTGAACTCATATAATCTGTACAAAGGGGAGGACGCGCTTGCGAAAAGCTGGTGACAGAGTACGCGGAAGATGTACGCGGAAGAATCAAAATTTGCAGTTACTGAAATGCAGATACAAAATAAGCAAATAAATCTCTAATAAATTACTAAATTAGAAAGGCATCAAAATCATTTCTAAATCAATCCATACATATGATTTAAAAAAACGCTGACGACAACTAAATGCGGAACCTAAATCGAAACTCTGACGTAGTTAATTTGGAACTTGAACTCAAAATTTTGAGAAGTGAAATCTTTTTCCTGGTAAGCTTCTATATTGGATAACTGCACACTTTGCTTCTGTCTCTTTTCTCTTTAAGATGCTGCTCTTCCTAATGCAACAGCATCTAAACTGTCACTGTTCTGAAGTATGCAGAATTAGTGCTCTAAGCGAATCGTGTCACTTGAAATAAAAATGAGTATTTAATCTACCTCAATTTCTTCGTTTGGTCATCATAATGCATCTAAGTTCTAATCCATCAATAGTGAAAAGTTTTTGTCATTACATAGATAAATACAACAATATAATAAATAGTACAGTGTGCCATATATATAAAAGAATAAAATTAGCTGAGCATTACAGCTTAACATTAAATTATTTAATTCATTATTCTAAACTTTAATTTGATATGACTTTGAATCAAATTTTTCTAGTTCGAAGTTCTTTTGAAGTCATTTTATATTTCAAAGTTGAAAGCTATGCGTAAAATTGACAGCAAGATTCAATTAAAGCAGCAAGATTCAGCAAATTATTTAATTCATTATTCATTAATTTGATATGACTTTAAATCACATTTTTCTAGTTCTTTTGAAGTCACTTTATATTTCAAAGTTGAAAGCTAAGCGTAAAATCGACAGCGTGCGTAAGATGACAGCTTAATATAGCTTCGGTTGCTTAGACAAAGTTACTGCTTATAAGGTATTTCTCCCGCCTTCCTCGCATGCCTTCGTGGTGTAGTGGTCAGCATGCTCGACGAGTAATCGAGAGGTCCGCGGTTCGACTCCCGGCGAAGGCGTTGCTCATTTTTCATTCTTCTGCTATGAAAAAAATCCTAATGACTCTACAAGTGGCGCCCGAACTAAAAAGGTATTTGGCGACTGGGTCCCCAAAACCGCAGTCATAATAACTTATAATGCAAATTTTCCTTTGAGGAGAAAAGGTTTAAATACCGAGTTCTAGAAGGAAAGTTAGAGTGTGTGGGGCGAATACTGTATTTTTGTAGCATAAGCTTCTGCTTGGCATTTATTGCCGGTTAACGTGGCGTAAAAGCTATTACTTTGCTGACACTAGATTTTTGATGCTCTTTTAGGAAGCAGGATATTATGAGCCTTGTAGCGTGATTGTACTACTTGTTAGTATCTTCGAATTTTTAGTTTAGTTCTTGTTATTTGAGGTACGCCCGAGTGAGGCGTAGTGTGTTAGCATCAAGTCGACGCATTGTGAATTTTAAAAAGAGTTAATAAAGGCTTCTTTTTAGCCTTCTTCTGTGTGGTTTCTACACGCATTTCAGCTTTTACATTATAAGATAGACCAGCGGGTCCTACAACGTTTTCAAGCGTCAGCTCACATCCACTTGAAATCATTCTCCAACACTGACATAGTTAGAAATCTAATAGTAACGTAGCGACGCATCCAGCTGAGACTCAACAAAAATTATGGGAAAACTGAATCATTATAGGCTTATAACTTTTCCACCACAACAACGCTTAACGTAATCAGCACGACACAAAGAACGTTTCCCCAAAGAGCTATAAAATTCAAAATGTATTAAAAGATAACCACAAGCAAATTTACGCACACTGTGACCAACAACAACGCTCGTGTGCTCCAGAAAACTAGAAAAATGGAAATAAGCGACATACATAGCAAAAAAGAATTTATGCAAAAGTAACAAAAATAGTGTGTATGTCCACACTGTACTGAATGAAATAATAGGTTGTACATCTGCACGATTCAGTAGAACAGGAAATTGTCCAGATGAACATGTACTGCGGAACACGTGAACTCCCGAGTTAAAGAGATCAACGGCATCAGTGAAATATATAGACCTCAAATAGTGACAACAATATAGAAAATAACGCATGTGTATCAATAATATATCATGTCCTGCCATTCAAATGTATATACATAACAAAATTAGTGTATTGAATGAGGATATGCTATAAAGAAATAATCTGAAACCGAATTAAGTGAAATTGTATGGAAAGTGACGAACCTTGTATCATTGTGGCAAATTATACTATGCATACAGCAAATAATGCAACACTTGATGGGAGTTCAAATGTGACTACACATCGGGAGTAACGTGAACAGTAATGCACTGTTCAAAAGTTAAAAATCCAAAAATTAAGTCATTTCCAATTCCCAAAGGAATACATGGCGCGAATGAAGAAGTCTGGCCACCACCCATCACCTCTTTCATACAAACACAGCAATAAATTAATGGCCCCATGGCGGGGATAATTTTAAAGGTGATTAGCATGCTCAGATGTTTCCTGTGCGATCCACGGTTAAGTTTTTGGTGCCCCACTCACTTCTACCTTCCTCCCTCGCCTCCCTACCTAATCTTTGGACCTGAATGTGTACTTTATTAAAACTCTAACCAGCAAGGCCGTATACAGATAGGCCTAGAATATTTTTCGTGATATCTGTACGAACGTATATATACGTGCATATTAAAATATGTCAAAGAAATTAAGGCAATATATTATAAAAGTACATAAATCCAGGTATAAAATGCCAGGAAATTTTTCACATTAAATCAAAAAAATAAATTTTTCTCGCAGTAATTTTGGGATATTTGTGGTTTCTTAACGAAAACTCTGGCTGGTCAGAGGGTTACGTTCTTATCTACAATCTGGTAACAGCTTAAGTTAAACACTCATATAGCTTCAGGTTAAAGGTTTACGGATGCTTCTGCTGTGACTCACATTATAAACGATTCTTCTGTAACCCCCCCCCACAAAAAAGCATATTTTTAATTGCTGTTACTCTCAGTTTTATAACTAAAAGCCAGGGTAACTAATAAATATACACTGAACCCTCTCGTTACGATCACCTACCTAAGACGACAATCTCTGAAAGTCCCCGATATTTCTAAGAACATAAATGCACATCGGTATTGCGTATGACTAAAATCATCTGGAACCGTCAGTGACCTTCTTATAAGAGTTTTACTGTATAAATGTCTATTATTTAACTTCACACTTGTTTCGACACTGGTTTCAATACCGAAGAAGACATAATTCGAGCAATACAATTCAAAGATAATGAAAGTAGTTACAGAAGAGAGAGTTCAAGGCTAAATCCAACAAAAAGAAAAGAAAAAATAAAAACAGAAAATAATAAAAACAACAGAGACATTAGAACACATTGTTCATTAAAATCTCTAACGCTGTTTATACAGTAATCGAAGGCATAAAATGACGCATTTAATCCACAGCTTTCCTCTGCTCAAAATAAAATAACAATCTAGAAACTGAACTACTGAAATTTTTAAATTATGCTATTATTATTTTTAAATTACTCTTTTAACAGCTCACTCTTTTAACAGCATTTCAAAATAGAAGCATTACCAATGAGTATTATATAAATTTAGGAATTGGTCACGCCTTATAAATGTTCCAGTAAGTTCACATGAAATGAAAAGGGGAAACATTTCGATAAGGAATCCTAACATTGACTTTGAAAATTTTAAAACTCTGAAACACTAGATTTGATTGCACGTACAGATTTTTAAAGTTCTCTGGAAAGGAAAAGCTTACCTACTCAGAGAAGAACCTCTTCCGAGGTCCAAAATTTAGATGGGAAACAACTGCCAACAAAAACTAAACTACGATAATCAAACCTACGTCAAAAAATATATGAATGACATCACAAAACTATCGGAAACAGCTAAGACAAGTTATCGATTTCAAGTACAGAATTCTCATTACAGGTAAGGTAACAAAAGAAACTCTCATTGTTTACGAATTATACTTTAGAGATTTTAGAGACACTAATTAGAGACTATAATGAAACATTCTGCCTTCCCTGTTTGCCCACATAT
Source organism: Stegodyphus mimosarum (assembly GCA_000611955.2). Taxonomy (NCBI): domain Eukaryota; kingdom Metazoa; phylum Arthropoda; class Arachnida; order Araneae; family Eresidae; genus Stegodyphus; species Stegodyphus mimosarum. The sequence goes on from KK113208.1 coordinate 117,368, forward strand.
TAAGGTAATACCAAACATATGTATGCTTTTTAAATATTTTGGTTATTCTGTTCTATGGCAGATGATATAAGACCTGCCACTAAGGCAATTTTAGTCATAAAACATCTTCAGTGAAGAAAGGGTAGATGTTGTGGTGGTCTCTCTTAGCAACGACTGGTAGGTATGCGTGTCGGACCGTTCGTGCAAATTATAAAAGACTCCGCCCCACTGAACGAAAGCTCCAAACTTTCCCTTTTTACGCACTCTGCTGCGGATCAATAGTGCTTCCGCGTGTGTATTTTTACGCCTCTCCTACGAGTTTAAGGAGCTAAGTTGACTCACAACCTGAGTCATTTCGTACGAAAATGCTGTAGATCATTCATTTCTTAACAGGAATCGTTGGGTTGTCTGAAAAGTCAAGACGCAATTGTTCTGTTTTTCAAAGGTCCTTTATTTATATAAAAAAACAATGATCAGTCAATAATATATTGCCCATTTTGTTCGGTAACATTTTGCTTCCTTTTAATGAGCTTCCTAATTCCTCATTCACGAAAGAACGTAGCTTTATGGATGAAAAGCTGAACAAAATGCTGATTTATAGCCTCATCTGAATTGAATGTTACACCATGAAAAATGTTTTGAAGATTGCGAATCAACTGAAAGTCTGAAAGCACACGATCAGGCGAGTATGATACCCGTGGCTACACTTTTCATCCAAATATGCGTGATAACACTTTTTATCCAAACTTCAGTTTTTGACAGGTGATCAAATTTGTGTGCGGTCTCGCATTACCGGGATGGAATATAGTTCCAATACAACTAATGAGTTCTGGAAGTTTCTGGATGATGGATTCGTTGAAACTGTCTAGTTGGCGACAGCACACAGTCGAAATCTCGTTGGTAGGAGCTTGAAAACAAGATTACATACAAGTTTGATCCCTGAAGAAAATTATTGAAGTTTTAGATGAAAGGTGTTGCCAGGTGTATCATACTCACCTCATCTTGTGCCCTCAAACTTTCACTTATTTCGTTCTATTTTAAATTTCTTTCGCTGTATAACATACAATTCAGATGAGGCCATAAATCAGCATCTTGTTCAGCTTTTCTCCGCTTTTGTGAATGAGGAATTACGAAGCTAATTAAAAGAAAGTAAAAAGTTAAAGAACAAAACGGGCGATATACTATTGACTGCTCATTGTTCTTTATATATAAATAAAGGATTTTTGAAGAACATAGAAAAAAATGTATCATGCTTCAGACAAACCGATATTCGGCAAAATAAATAAAATAAATAAAAAAGAACAATCACAGAATTTCAAACTACTTTCAAGAATTTATCACTGAAATTTCAAGAAGTTAAAAAAAAATACGTTTAGAAAATATTAAAATATTAAAAATTAAATTAAAAGGAAATTGCAATCTAATCCTGGTATGTTAATTTCAACTTAACACCCGAAACACTGTACAGTCATTAGGTTTGATGCAAGAGATGTGAAAAATAACAATACCCTCGCCGGGACTCGATTCCTCGACCTCTCGAAATGTGCGTCCAGTATGCTTCCAATTACACCATGAAGGCATGCAAAAAGGAGGGAGGAAATAGCCTGCATACAAATTTGTTAATTTGTTCAGTACATCAATGAAATAGCTAAATACTCTAGTTTTTTTTAAAGGGGGAAGTAAAAAGGAATCACTTCTAAGTTGGTTGTTATATGATAATGGCAAACACAATTCCATCCACCGCCGTCAAGAATTTCAGTGGGAAACAAATTCGTATTTATGTTATATATGCAGACAGCTAAGAACACACCCTATAATCATCTCGTTGCACCATAAAATAAACTCAGGAAGAAATTATTAGTCAGTGGTTTTAACCACTCGCCCAACGTTGAGCACGTATTGCTGAAAAAAGAATGATTAGTATTCTACATGATGTCACAATAATAAATATTTCAGCAAAAGCAAATAAACATAAATTCGAATTATGCATGCATTGCTTCTTTTCCACTTCCTAATCTATTTATTAACCCGTTGTAGAAGAATTTCACTCTTAAAAAGAAAGCTACATGCACTAAATGTATGCGAAGTACACAAAATTTTGTCAGCTTCAGTTTCGCTTAGCATGCGTTCGATACATGAAATATTTTAATGAGGTCAAGTTTACTAAAAATTCCTAGGCCGTCGCAAAGTTCTTCGTTTCTCATAAAATATCTTATGAGGTACTTCAAATGGCAATATATGCCTTCAGCAACAGAATATCCAGGTATGGCACGAATAGGTTAAGAACGTCCATAGATACAGCACCTACTCCATTACAGAGCCAAACTATCTCTCTCTTCAAATAAAAAAGATTAATCTGCAATACTGACTCGGAATTTCACAAACCCGTAACACTTTTTCAATAGCATAACAAAACTGTAAATATCACTTGATCTTCTACAAGAAAATAAAGCTAACCATTATTTGTGAGAGCTAACCTTTCTTTGTTAACAGAACTACTAAACTGCCTATAAAGCAATGTTAGGGCAGAACGATATCAACATAAGATTTGCGACTAAATATATATTAAAAGAAAAGGCGAAGCAACACATTCCTTTCAAACCAACCTTAAAAGCAACCTAACTACCTTTAAAGAAACTGACGGATCTCACAGCATGATACGACAGGTTATTTTTCTTGTCGTTTGTCTAGGTTCTTTCACCCTAGCAATGTTACTAACTATAATTTTATACCGCAATAAACATAAAAAGTTGAAGATTTGTAGATCGTGCAGATAATTCAAAATTATGCGCTTATACGCAGGCTATTTTGCATGAACATAAAAACGTGAAGAGAACGTTGATCGTACAGATAATTTAGCATTTGCAAGTTAATCATGACTGGACTGGATATAGATTTTAGAAGCAGATTAGTCTGGACTGCTTTCAATAACTTAAGAACTTCTTAACGAAAAATGTAGTGTGTTGTGTTGTGACTTATTTCACTTATCTGACGGTAACATGAGAACAAACCCACAAAATTCGTAGAGGCAAGGAGAGTAAGATTGCGCCTCTCGTTGGTAAGAGCCCTGACCACCGTACAGATAGGTGACAGTAGGATTTCGCTCAGTTCCGCCCCTAATTTTAATGGAGAGCACCTCCAGGGAGACGGGTCCAAGGGTCTCCACCCCTCTTCCCCTACCACTAACCTCTCAACAGGACTTTTGGCTCTCGGCCTATTTAGAGTGCCCCCATGCCGCGTGGATACTACACATTTAACAACATCCATGCCTTTTCCAGAATTCGAGTCCAAGCCCTTCGGTACTGCAGCAAGCTTCCCAAATCACCATTCCGTCTGGGCGGCGAAAAGTATGGTAAAACTATCTGCTAAGATGTGAGAATACATGAACAGCATTGACATATGCATGGCTAAAAGAACAACGATTTTTTTTAACTACTACTCTTAAAAAATATATAAAAACATACACTGATGCATATGTTGTATGGTGAAATTATTTCGTTTAATAATTTTTTATTTTTATATGTTCCTCTCACACTCTTTTCAATGCTTGACTCTTCTGCACAGATGTGTGGAAATGCACTGATTCGATAATGCAAAATATCAATACCAGCTCCGCCGTTACAGATAGACAGCAGCAAACAAAAGTTCGACAAATGTTAATGTGATATATTTTAACCACCTAAATCTACACTTGGAAGTTAAAGAAAAATTTATGAAATGTTTTCTCTGGAACTTCATCCATCTGAGTAAACTCAGTGGCTTCCTTTCCTAAATTTAAGTCAAACTGAGTATACACGACCCATACACTCGAACAACTTCTATACTCAGTCATCCGAGACTCCTGCTCAGACTTGCTATACTATACATAATAGTAGTTACTTCTTACTGAACTGATCGACATCGTTATAAACTGAAGTGATCGAATGCCAGTTTAAATGAACTACACTCAACTACCATTTTTTTCAAATGATGTAGTATATTTTACTTGCATATGACTAAAAATTACATTTTCTTATTATTTTTTACATCACTTGTATTATAAAAAGCAATAATACGCAAAAAAACAAAAAAAAAATTTTTTTTTTAACAACACAACAGTAGCTGACAGGTAGAAAGATTATTCGTTTCATATTACCCAGTTGTTATCACCTGCTTTTCAGGAACATGAATCGCAGCCACGTTGGCAATATCGAAGCAATTCAACGAACAGATTCAGTAAAATAAATGATAAATTACTGAATAAAATTTGTCGGTGACATATCCGATATTAATATTTTATTTCGTATACGTTCATTTAGGAAATAAAAAAAACTTGTAAGATTAAAAGTAATTACGTTATTTCTCCCTAATAAAGAATTTATGGGCACTTCATCATAAACAATGGGAAATATTCTACTAATTCTGTGTTGCAATTACTGCCACTCTGCATATTTGAAACATTTTGCCCATTGTATTAACTCATTTCATTTCAGGGAAATTTATCCGAGTTAAATTTTCAGCGATAAATATTTCCTTAATATACAATAAATTCCATTCGGCCAAGCATGAAATTGAATTATTTTTAATACATAAATAATCATCTGAATTGAACATTACTTCCCTAAACGCCCACTCCCAGAGACGATCAAAATCATCTGAAAGCCCGGGCGGTCGGATTCATTGTATTTTTAGGTAAATTTAAAGCTGGGAATGAAATTTATATCTCCGTCAAATTTTTGACAAAATTCTTCAATGTATTTTTTTAATCGCGGTTTTTTTTTTTATTTTTTTCTTAATTATTGAAAATCACTGCAATTTGACAGATGGCGAGTCAACATGAACTTTCGATCAAGTAACGGTGTATCTACACGTATGAATGACTGATCAATAAAATACTTGCACGAAATTTTATTGCATCATTATCGTCTGCGGCTATTTCATTTTTGAATTCTTTGCAACCTGCGCAAGATATAAACAAAATTTTACCTGGATTTTAAACTGTTCTTTTTATAACCTAACTGTAACATACACAGTAGAATACTTCGTAAATTTGGCTCATTTATCGCGTTCTCTAGATACGCGACTGCTTTGGAAACTCTTCATTAAAATCTAATTAATTTTGAAAACATTTAAATATTTCAATGTATTTTAAACTGTTCATGTAAATATTATATCCGTCAGCTATCAGCTAAATGATTCGATGTGGATAGTATTTGATTGACTACTTAATAATACCAATCATAAGTATTTTAATGAATATACAAGTGGCTACAAATAAACTGAAATTAAAGCATCATGTTATATTTTGAGCTGTCAAAGTCGTAACGTCACCTATAAAATGCACAAAGCCAACCAACGACACATGCAATTATGCTCTTCTAGCTACGATAAAATTCATGGACTTGTTTCGATGTTACTATACTCAGATAAGGAGAAAGTCAGAGAAAAACATTTTGAATTTTTAACAACGTCATCATTAAAATTTTGTTTTTAAATAAAATATTATAATAAATATGTAAATCTAATACTAAAAAAATGGAAATACATCTATATTTTCCATTACACAACATCGTGTACTGAATCCATTAGAAAACACATCAAAGAAGTGATAAAAAAGTTTCTCAATGGAATTTAAAAACCTGACAATAAATAAATAAATAAAAAACTGGAACGCGCATTTGATAGAATGCGTAATAATGTAATTTCGGATATGCAGCTTTGCAAAGAATGTAAACAAACAACAACGTGGGAGAAATGCACGGAATGCTAGCTAAGAAAACGAGAAGCACGTAAATGTGAACTCTCTTGTCTTTTAATATAATATTTCCTAGAGAAAATGGAAACAAAAAAGTTGATATTTCAGTGAAGCAATTCTTAAATCTAATTTTTCTTCCGTCTTCGTAAAAGGAAACAGCAGTCAAGCAAAAGAATATTTCTACAGAAAACATTTTAGCAGTGAAAGGGAAAGCGAAAAAACTTTTCCATTACTCTCTGATACGATAGTGATAAATATTTAATATCAAAACCAGAAACAATCAGGCGCAGAACATATTCTGAGAAGCTTTTCGCGCAGATTTCGAAGATAATTTTAGAGTCACAAATCTAATCTCACAAAAGAGAAACTAATAACACATCTAATGCATAATTTAAAAACAGACGTGGGGAATAAATAAATAATCCGGCCAAGAAACATATGTAATATAATGCAATCAAAAACTGCATGCAAAACAAATTTATTGCTACTTCATTCTTTAAAAACAAAAACTGCTACTTCATTCTTTAAAAACAATTTACATTTTGGAAAACAGGAATCTTTTTTTTAAAAAAAAAAGATAAAAATAGCTTATTTTATTTTAGAAATACATCGTCGCACTACAAATTATTGTTTCTTATCCCTATCTAAATTAAGAACATTACAACTACACAGACTATACAAAGCACGTTCTCCCAAAACAAAATACCTTCACTTTAATGAAAGCTAATATAATCTACAGCCTTAAATTAGACTGCAGATTAAACACTGACGTAAAGTCAAACAATAAAAGTATAAAGTCAAATAAAGGCTTATACGTATTAACATGAAAACGTAAAAAAACTCAGATTTAAGCAATCATTATTACCCCCCGCGGAAAATGACGTCTACGATATAAACCTTGTCAAATGTACCTGACATAAATAACCAGTCTCCAGAAAGTAATGCGGGTTAAGACAAATATTGCTAAGACAATATTGCTTACATTTTTTGAAGCATAATCTTATCATTTCAATCAATTAATGATCTTAGATTCTTCTAATGGCTTACTTGTTATAGTGACACAACCTAAACTGATGCCACGGTTCAAAATGATTTCAACCTTCTAGTGTACAACACGCCTTATATTGCATAACAATCGGTGGCTTTCAACACTAGTGTTTACGTTTACGTTTCAGGAACATTGTTCACTTTTAGAAGATGTCACCATGAGAGGTTTTAAACAGCATTTATTACTAATATGTACCCTGTGTTGATGCGGTTGTTTCCAATAACCTAAGTTCAGTTTTAATGTTACAGATTTCAAAGAATTCCGAAAACGTGAAAAACCTTGCCTAGTTTTTTTTTTATTCTGTAATCGGGTAATAGTTTAATTTTCCTAGTGTTTCGTATCTTTCTAAATGCAACAGTTCACTGAATAATTTATTAGAAGACATGTTTGTTATGGCTTATAAAAGTAGCATCCTCCGGAAATTAAGCTTTCCTCCACGTGTTTATATTTTACCATTCTTCAAAATTCTTACAATGAATTAATTTCACTATAAATTTTCCAAATACGTAAAAGTAGGTGGAATAGAAATACGGGAATTATTTTACAAACCAGTCCTTTTGTGTACCTAGTGGAGTTCCTTAAAAAATGCATCTACGGAATATGATTACTTAATGCATTTTTCTTCTCTTCCCACAGAAGCAACTTCATGACCGCAATGAGCAGTACTAACAAATTTCAAATTTCATGCCAACTATATTGTAAAATTTGAAATATTAAAAAAATTAGTGTTTACAGAAATGAGACATTTCCAGGAACATGACCTTATGCAGGACACTGCACTGAAATTGGCGATTGTTCCAGGACATCTGCCGACTTTACAGTGACCAGATTCTGCCGAACCCAACTTCTCACAAGATAGTTTTGGTAACATAAAAAATGTAAGGGTATTATTATTTCAATGAGCTCAGGCTGAACTCGCACAGCTCTTATATTCCGTTGCTGCATTCTTATTCTATCGACATTTCATTACTAAAAGATTTTATCCGACAAATACACATGGAGACTTCTTTTTTCGAGAATCATTTCCCTTTACCGAGTGGCACAGAGGACGATAATACTCTCCGCAGTCAAGTTTTCTCATTTGCTCACCTACTACACATTATCAAAATGCAGGCTGTATTGCACATTTGTTCCTAGTAAGCAGAGTATGATTGGTAATGTTACAGTTGAATGTGCAAAGATGAAGGATATGCATGCTCTGAAAATGGGGGAAAAAACCTAGAATGCTTTCGTATCAACTGCAACTTTATCCTCGCCTCAGCATTTAGTTTTTCAGGTCTTGAACATCTTTCTAAGCAGAATACTTCATTATTTTTTTTTAATCAAAGAAGTCTCCAGTAATAATATCTTCTTGGAAAACTCAAGATTTATTCACACATTTATGGAAACCCAAACTTGTTTTCTGTAAACAGCGCGAGTTTCCCAAAAGTCTTGCATCTAGACTGTGCGATTATTAATTTATTGATTTACATTCTGATTCAGCAAAAAAATATCTCAATGAATACAAGGAGCAGAAGAAGCAAAATTTATATTTATTGAATACAAAACCCAAGAGATAAATAAACTACAAAATCCGGGACAGCGTAAAATTTGAAACTGTTCAACACAATCCGAAAGGTCTGTCATTTTATCTTAGCAACTAAAAAAAATTCATATCATGGTCCATACGAATTCCAGATTTCAAAATTTTATTTTATTGCAGTTACCGGGTATAAAGATTAAAATTTTTGGTTGTGGGTTTCACAGTTGCAAGTGTTTTATTATGAAGGTAGAAATATTTTCACATGTAAAATACCTTGCCCTACAAAGAAATGTTTTATAGAATCATAAAAAATTTAATGTGATTTTCACACAATTAATTTTAGCATTTTAAAAGACACCAAACGAATTCTTCAAATCAAACGAAAAGTAATCGTATAAATGTAACTCACCAAAGGATAATTAAAACGGAGCTTTTAAAAATGTGCGTTAATTTTTGTGTGAATGATTTTACTGTGTAAAAAAAAGTCAAAAATAAATTTTTAAAAAAAGTCTGAAAGACTTCAGATTTTATGTTACCCCCAAAGCTGCGTCGCCCTCCATTTACATACACATATATCTTTCGAGAGCAGCTGAGCTAATGTTTCTTTGAGTTTAAAATATTTAAAAACAGCCTATCTTTAGATTTTCCGATAGACAATCTCTCGCGCACTGGAAATTAAAATGTTTTTCTTTCGTAGTGTTGCCACTACTCGCTTTGAAATTGTTGAGTTTGTTAATCAAAAATTCATTAAAGTTTTAACAAAATACGCAATACACAAATAAATTCAAAATTCGGGCTTCCACACGTCCATATTCAGGTGCAAGACTACGTTATTCAAAATTTGACAGCTCTAGATACCGTTGTTTTTTCACAATGCGCAAAACATGCACACATTCACGCAGATTCTTCATTATTTAATTTCTTTAAATATAATGCAGGGCGATAATATCAAAGCTGGAAAAGAGTTATTATTTTGATTTCAGTTTTTAAAAAGTCAATTTGGCAACCCTGATATCACTTGCTGTAAGAAAATTTAATACTGCATGTACGCAGGAAAGTTAACAGCAAGTGTAAGTGCCCTTTAAGAAATGATACAATCAAACATGCATGTAACAGAAAACAATACACGTCGAAATGTATAAATGTTTTTATTAATGTTAAGCGTTGGCATACATATTAAACACTATACGACGAAAACAGATAATTTTTCTTTTAAAATATAAACGCTATTAAAAACTATATTATTTCGATCTTTTTACATGAAGAACAATATTAATCCATACAGACGATACAAGTCACCCTTCGCCTTTTAAAAAAAAAAAAAAAAACAATTAGAAGCTAACTTATTATCACAAAGCACGAAAAATATAAGATAGGAAAGGCAATTACAGATAATAACCTAAAAGAAAAAGCCTGCAAGAAATATACCATTTGGACGTTCCATACTTGGTAAAAGAGGATAGGCATTAATGCAGAAGGGGGAGGAATGTTAGTTTCAATGTCCCCTATTCCTCTTGTGCCCCTTGAATTATGATATGAGCCGAGAGGTCTTTTACGAGTTGGCGAAGTGGGGTGCTTTTCGGGAGGCAGCTGAGTCATCTCAGTTGAATTAGGTCGTCTAGCCTGGAAAAGTGTCGCATGGTCAGTGAAATCCAAGTGGGGTGGGAATATCTTTTGCTTGAAGTATGTTCTAGGATACGGGTTTATATCTCTCTATTGGGACTATTAATGTAGCGGATACTTAGAAAGGGAGTCTAGTCAGCAACTGCTAGAAGAATAAAAATGCTTGGGGATTATATCGATCGCAATACCTAAAGATAAATGTGCCGAACGTGGATGTTAAATATACATCATTCAATTCACGACTCACGAGCGATTATCCAGTCTAAATAAGTTTTGTAGAAAATGATTACCAGACTTGTCCCAAAACAATCCAAGAAATGGAAAAAAACTTAACGTTTAGTAAATCGCGAAAAAAAAATTATTTTTTTAAAAATTTTAATTTTATAAAATGTAATCGCGGTTTTAATACATTAATAAGAAGTACAGTGACTTTGAGAACAGCAGTCATACTGGCAGATTGTTGTTGACTTCATTCAGTAGCATAGTATACCATAAAAATGTCAAAACACGCTGTGAAAACACAGTAGATGATGTCAAATCCGAGATCATTTTTAGATTTTGAATCACAGATTCTAACAAAATCAGGAATCATTTTTAAAAAGCTGTTCCAACACTCCTTTTTTGCAGCCCTGTGACAACATAGCCATACATCTGATTACGACGATACAGATCTTTTAATGTGTTTTATTATTGGCTGTTTATGCATAGTAACTGTTGCAATAATTATTCATCCCGTTATAATCATGCACAACTTTCAACTCATTTATGCTTCTTTAAAAGAAAAAAGAAAAAAAAAAAAAGTTTTCAAAAAGTCTTCATTTAAAAAGTTCAGAAGTAGAAAGATGTCTTGTTTGCGTCCACTAAGTGATTCTGCTCAAAATCAAGTTTATTTTCGATGGAAACATAACACAGAGGGCAATTTTGTATTCGAAAAGAAGAAAAGACGACGTCATCATTTTTATACGAATTTGAAAGGGCGGCTAAAAAAGAATGGACAAAAAATAAAATTGAAAGACCCATGTTAAACGTAGTAGTAAAGAGGAAAAAAATGCCGGAAAAGGTTCGGATTTTAACGACTGCCCAAAAGGATTTGTTAAGATTTTTCATGCTCTCGCTGAGATCTATCAGTCTGCCTTTGGACTCACTTCTTGCTATCCCATTTCTTTTTATCTTTTTAGCTTTATAGTTAAGCCTCATTTTCTTCGCACTTAACGTCATATCACTTCATCACAAAAATTTGAAAAACACCGTAGAGCATATGTTTAAGAATTCTCGATGCAGTGTTAAGTGTTGGCATGCATTTTTCTATTTTTTTAAGGCTTTTCTCAGTTTATCATATCAAAGTTCCGTTTGCTTAATAATATGGGTCACAATTTTTTTTTTAATAATCAACGTTTTATGTGTTAACTTTACTTACTAAATATCACGTTCTTTGCACTTACGCCGCATAAAATTCAACAACAAAATCACAAAATAATTTAAAAAGAGCTTATCTTTAGAATTTCCGATAGATAGCGGACTATACGATAGACTGGAAATATTTTTTCCACTGTATTGTCACTGCTAGCTTTCAGATCGTAGAGTTCGTTAATTAAAAATATGAAATTTTACAAAATATGAAATATAAATTTCGAAATTCAAAATTCGGGTTTCCAGGTGCCCATATTCTGGGGGAGGGCTACGTTACTAAAAGTTTTATGGTTCTAGGTACCGGCATTTTTTCCCAATGGGAGGAACATACATACATGCATGTAGATTCTTCATTTTTTAATTTCTTTAAATATAATACAGGGCGATAGCATTTGATGGCAACAATCTGAAACGTGATGTAGCAATTTTTAGTGAAGAACACAAATTCATGTTTCAAGACTAATAGCCCGCTCAGGCTAACACCATTTTCAGCTTTATATATATATATATATAATCGCACTTAAATCATAAATTTCAGTTCAAGAGCAATATCGCAAAATAGTTTTAAAATGCGCATATCTTTACAATTTCCGATACACATTCTCACGCGATGGAGATAAAAATGTTTTTTTTCTGTGCAACGTTGCCATTGCTCGCTTTGAAATCCTTGAGTTTGTTCACCAAAAATTCGATAGAGTTTTACAAAATGTTAAACTTCTATAATCGATAATAAAACACATTTCAAATTTCAAATTTCAAATTTAGGCTTCCAGATGCCCATATTCGCAGGAGGGTTACGTTATTCAAAACTTGATGGCTCTAGGTACCGTTGTTTTATCACAATGCGAGAAACATACATACATTTATGCAGATTCTTCAGTCTTTAAATATAATACAGGCGATAATATTTAGTGGCAACAATCTGAAAAGTTGAACAACGCTTATAGTGATTCAACGCAAAATGCCAAAACGAAATGAATAGTTCTTCTGGGCACATTTTTAAAGGCCCAGAAGGAGAAGAATACTCCAGAATACGGCTTACAAATCGTAAGTTAAAAAAAAAAAAAAAAGTAAGTAATAAACAGCAACATTCAATAATACAAAAATCAAAACAGAGAAAAAAAAACACAAACAAAAAATATATAAAGAAATCATTTTCAATTTGCTCCTTTAGGAAAAAAAAAAAAAGACAGACAGACAGAAAGAGGCTGAGGGCCTGATTTAGATTGAGAGATGAAGAGAGAAATAAAAAACCACCTATCGATAATGTGACTGACCGCAATGAATATATGTTACTTCACAATATAATGCGTCTTCAAACTGACTTACTGTGAAAAATAATTTAATGTAGCTAGTGTTTGCGATGCATCGTTTTAAGGGTTTGAGCACTCCCGAACATCTGTTACTTAACAAAGCAAAAAACGAAGTTGGAAAAAACCTCTGATCAGGAGTGTGCCGCTACAGAGAAATTTAACGTATTTGATCTAGTTATGGGTGTCGGGTAAGGACAAAAATAAAATAAAATAAAATAATGTAAGAAAAATATATGCGACAAAAAGAATAACGATAACATTTCATAAAATGGAATATTCTACTGAGAAGTCTAGCCTTATTCTACGACAGAAAAGTAGAGAAAGATACATGTTTAAAAAGTTCACAAGCATGAAGACAGTATACGCATGACTTCCTAGAGTTAAAACCACGTGTTCTCGTGAACTGAAAATATCCAAAGCATTTTAACAGCGTCTTAAAATATAAACAGTGGTGTACAAAAAGCATTTTCTACTTGATTACTTCATGTACTAAGTTTTAAAAATCTATTTTAAAATTGTACAATATGAGAAAGAATAAAAAAAAGTTTTCGCGCTAATATACACCCTTATCCGGCCGTGCTTGTTGCTTTTTTCCAAAGCGGACAGGGATCCCTAATATCCAAAATGTATTTTGTAATGCAATTTTCACGATGTCTTAGGTCAATTTTCATACACACAACTTTACCAATTATCATGAAGAATATCTCTCAATTTATCAATTGCGTAATAAAATTTATTATGATTTGACAAACATTTACCATTCGATCCCGAATGTTGCCAGCTTCAACAAAGATCATCAACAACTTACAATAAGATCCTTAACTGCTACTCGTAGTTTAAGATCCTTTCGTGGCGAACTTCTTTTCAGAAGTACTGTAGGTGATCACTTCTGAAAATGACTCGTATATAACAACAGACTATAAATAAATATATCCCAAACGTCCCCGAAAACTATATTCAACTTCCAATGAAAAATAAAATGGTCTGGGGTCATGAGTAGTCATCATGCGTAGATTTTACAGTAATTTAATTCATGAAATTTTTATTGGAGGATCATCGCTGGTTTGAGAGGCTTAAAAGGAGAATATGAGCAAAAACATCTCTTTTAAGAGCAAATTTGTCATCTTCTCTTCCTGAGCATGTTTTTTTAGTAAAATGTCTTTTTTTACAACTCAGATAGTATTTAATGCACTTTTTTTATCTTGAAACAAGTATGTAAAGCAATAATTGTTATGAAATTCAGACTAAAGGATAAAAAAGAAGGAAACTCCTTGCATTTCGAAAGCCGTGACATCTTTTCTTTACGAGACAAAACATCACTTTTACTTCATGAAGAAGAGAGATCTTTACTTCAGATCCTCTTAAATTCCACTGTGTTACCTTACTAATATTAACAGTGATAGAAGATGAAATTTGGCCTAATTTAAAAACAGTACACCACAGTACACTTCGAATCGAAAGACTACCTCATCAGACATCACTAAAATGTTATCCGATGAAAATAGTTATTTACTTTTGCAGTAATTAAACAACACAAGAACTTCTGGCAACAGATTTGTCACATTTTATTAAGGTTCTATCAACATATATCCAAAGCACCCATTAGCACCCACAGTTTTGTATTTCCCAATGGTCCCGATTGGCTGTGAATTTCCAAAAGGGAAACAAATGACATATTTTCTTCCATAAACAACGTTTGTGGACTCATGTTTGCCATATTCAAATAACCTATCAATGAAAGTTTCAAACTTTTTTTTGCAACTCAGAGCTTCTTCGACAAATCAACAATTATTTTATTTTATTTTAACGTTTATTTATTTGTATATTTACATATTAAAATATGAAGCTTTAATTATAAAGACTGCTCTGTTTAAGGAAATCCAAATTATCGCTGACTTTATAGCATTATCTTGATATCTGAGGTAGAATTTCCTATTTCTTGACAATATAACGGAAATGGGATTTATTTCTGGCAATTTAAAGGCAATTCCTTGTTAACGCAGTTATGATTTCCAAGGCGTGTCAGATCCATAAAAAAACGAAGAAGAAGGTGGCAACATCCAGTGGGAATAAAGTCAGCCTTCCGGACCACTGCTTGATAGGGTCCAAGCAACTCCAGTACGAGGAGGTAAAGAGAAAACAAAGAAAAGAATGCTTGATTTCCTTTCTACTGCCATCGAAATTCGATTCCCATGACAATACGATGAGAAATACGAGACAGGGTCTCGAAGATTTCCTGGACATGTCCACCGACAGTGAGTGATGCTCCAGTGCTCGGAGGATGGGGGTTGCGATGGTTCTAACAGTTAGTCACACTTCGTAATTCTGATTGGATACTTAGTGATACTTTCAGGGGATTTAACACGAGAACAAGCAATAATTCGAAGGTCACTTTGCTTCTTCAATCACCAATTGAGATTTAAGATAACAGTTAACTAGTGGATGATAGCAATAGGGAAATGCAGTTGATGACTGTTAGAAGCTTTTACATTGACCAGACAGTTAGGAGCTTCTTGATCAAAAAGACTTCCGTAAACAAATGGGCTTTTAACTACTCATTTCCTGCAATTCCTAACAAAATTAATTTGAGTCAAATAAATTAAATTTAGCAGAAAGCATTTCTCGCATCTTCTATAAAAGATAGAGCATAAAAAACTGATGTTAAATGGAAATTTCGATATGACTTGAAAACAACAACCTTTCCGTGTTACTTATAGAAAATACAATTAAATTTAAACCATAAATCCTTGAATTTTAGGCCCACCAGCGGCCGAGCGGTAAAGACGCTGGACAATGGTAGTTCGGTCCGAGGTTCGAATCCGTTTTCGAATCCCGCGAACGGGCTGGCTGCATGGGCGTTTTCGTGGTTTTCCTCATGTGTAACGTGTAGCCAGTTCCCCTTAGAAAGTCCTCCACGAAGGCATCCCTCCCTTTAGGCAGATAGCCCTCGTGTGCTTTGCCATCATTGAATAACCTAACCTAACCTAACCTTAAATTTTAAATCATAAATCATTTCTTTACATTACAGAACAGAATATGGTTGGAATACTTAAAACTGGTTAAAATTCAGGCGTTTTAAAAATCAAATTATTTAATTATCGAAATCACATGGCCACTGTCGTTGGAGAGATGCTTTCCTGTAAAAACCTTCTAAAGACTGTATTTACACAGGCAAGTGAAAAACATGAAAGGGCTCGTACAACCAGTTTGTTTCGCCAATAACACAAGCGCGACACGATACAACTACCTGCGTTCTGTGGTTTTAATGAAATGTTTTCCAGCTGGATGTCGTTGAATTTTCGAATTTAAACATACATTTTTAATTCTTGCTTTTGTTTTCAACGTTACAATGTGCGAATCAGTATCTCCTGCAATTAAAATAGTGAAATCTCAAAAAAAAAGATTGGACATTTTTAAGACGATATGTGTGTTATTCTGTAACAATGCGTTTATATCTTTTCAAATTCTGAAGACCACATCACGCATTTTCCTCGAATCTTTCAATTCCAGACTGTTATTTATTTAAAAAAATTAGAAATAATTCCTAAAAAACGTGATGCAAGACTTCCCTTACAGTTCACAAGATTACGGACATTCGAGAGTGTGGAAGGTTGATGCAATATTTTGGGCAATTCCGCGACCTTAAATGTAAACAGAGCTACAGCGGCCTTGAAGAAAAATCATGGAAAAAAGGTTGAATGAGGAAAACATATATTTATATCATACCATTTTTTTAACTGTGAAATTTAAAAAAAAAAATTTAAACTGATAGATTGTGATGAATTGTGGAAGGCTTCGATGAAACTACCATCAGAACATCAAACCAAAGAACAGAACACATGGCTACTGAGCCCCTGGGATTCAGTCACCCTATTTTTGAAGATGATGGGTTCCACTCAATACTTCTGACCGTGCATGAGTTTAATATACATATTCAAATGAAATAAAAACTACTAAATTGCTAGAAATTTGAAAAATCGAACTATAATTCTAAATATTGGTACTAGCAGTAATGACTGAGGGGTTGTCCGGCTCCAAAGCTTGTTACTCCAAAGAAGAGCAGCGTTTTGTTGTTCTTTTCTCTCTCTCTCTCCCTTTTAATTAGTAATAAGTACGGTGACGCATGTCTGTCATAGCACCAACTATATCAGTACAGTGATAAGTTTGGAAACGGTGTTATTCTCAAGATGATTCTCGTGGACCTTATCAATCTCACCAAATTATGACATCGAACATAATTGCGCAAACTGAAACCGTGATCAAATAAAATCGGCATGTTAAACTGATATCACACATGAAAAAATTCTAAAAAGGACAGCTATTTCATACAATTTTTGTTATGTCCGTAATAAGGAAACTGCCAACCACTGCGGATTTCAAAAGTTATCAAGTACAACAAGGGTTCTCAGGCAGGGAGGAATTTCATAGTTTCATTGGGAGGAATGCGAATAACTTTTTATTTAGCTGTTCAGTATTTAGTTTTAGGTTAGGAATATTATAGGGAAAAAAAAACTACTTTTATTCAGGTGTTGGTATTTGTCATCATTTCCAATATTTTTTGTTGTTTAAATAATAAAATATGTTAAAAAAATGATCTAAATCTAAATAAATGCATAAATAGTTTTCAAGTTTTGAAAAGGAGAGCGAAGGAATGAAATTCTAGTAGTGGTCAAAGGGGTGGCATGGGGCAAAAAAAGGTTGAGAACTCCTGATGTAAAGAACTCCATAAAACCACAAAGATACAGTTTTGATTCAGACAATGATGAGGTGAAACAAGACAAAATTGCAACTTTTTGCAGAACGGAGAAAAAAGTGGAGTGTCTTTCAATCCGTGGTAAATCCAGTAGAAAATTGTTCGAAACAGGTTGATTCTCTGAAACTAAGAATTATGTGATAGAACTTTTACAATGCACAAGACAGCCACTTCTATGAACATCAACCATAGATCAGCTATCATATTCTCCATGATGTTTTACACGTTTATTAAAGTTTCCTCGAGATAGATGCCATGCCAGCTGAAGGCCTGCAAGAACGACAGATTGCAATTTGGTGGTGCTTGGAAGCTGGCAGTGATGGTTTCCCACGAATGTCACTGAACATGAAATCAAGTTTCACTACTATCAACTGCAAGAGAAAGACTGGCTTCATAATTTATCATCACCGAAATCGAAAATTTTTCGCACATTAGTATCGGTGGGAAAATAACATTTACTCTGTTTTAAAAATTATGATGAACATGTCAGGACTGAGTGTTCTGTGCGTATTCTTGGCAAACATCTTCGTGAACAGCTGAAAAGTCTCTAAGTCCTGATCTGGAACAGGGAGCTGAAAGCAGCTATGTTCTGGTCGTAGATACTGTGCTTCAGTTGTATAATAACTTGAAAGGGATTTAAAATCCTCTTTTATTAAATCAATATTATTTACAAATCACTTCCCAACTCGGGAGGGATACACAGAGTAAAAGACCACACTTGGGTCTAAATGAACAATCAGATAAATTTAAACTAAAGCTAAATAGAAATTTAATTGATCTTTGCTCACAGAGCTCTTCGCGGAGTTGGCCTCTAACTAAATGGTGCGTAGCAAGAATTACTAATACTAGCGCACTTGGATTTATTTCAATAAGCAATCACGTAGCAAGCACTATGGCTTAGAATTCAGCTGCTAGCTGGTCAGGCGAACGTCGAACAGAATGACCGTGATCTGAGACTAAAAGCTCTCTTCACACTGAGAGGTTTCTACCTCTGGTTTAAATAGTACTTGGCTCTACTTCAAATTAGCATAAGCTGAAAACGCGCGCTTCTTCTGACGGGAAGTTGAAACATGAGAAGAGATAGAAAGAGTTAAATTAAAATAAAACTTAGTTAGTTTAACTAAAACCTTACAAACAAAGAGTAATTTTCGAACATTATCTTTCGAGCATTAAGTAGAAAAGAGACATTACAGCAATATATGCAAATTTCAAGACCTACCTACATGTATACTTCAGTCGAATTTAAGCGATGTGGACTTCTGAATGCACGTGTTTGTGGACTTCTGAATGCACGTGTTTTCTTGCAACAAAAACGATGACTGAAACCACTGTGGGCGTAAAACTGTTGTAACCATCAGAGGTTTAAAATTTCGGTGTCTTTCACATCCATCGTACTCTTCGGACCTCGCGTCTAATGATTTTCACTTATATGGACTCTTGAAAGTAGCGTTCGGAAGCAGTCTTTCAAATCGAACGAAGAAGTAAAGGCGGCGGCTCATGAATGACTTCGTTCACGGCCAAAGTTTTTTCTATATGTATAGAATGGTTTCTTACAAAACGATGGAATATTTATATTTCACATAAAGGAAAGTACGTTGAAATATAAAGTAAGCACATTCCATAACTATTCAAAAAATTATAAGGTAAAAATATTTAAGATTTTTATTTGACTTTTTTCTGTATTTAGTGCTGTTACGCGTGCAAGAAAAATTAAAGAATGTTCAAATTCTTTGACGTCTTCCATCAGAGGTAGCTGATTCTTGCGTGTTTTCTTACATGTATTATTACGAATTGATACAAAATGAGCTTAATCACTATTAGTACAATGCCCTATTTATACTGTTCACTTTTACTGAGCACTGAGCAATTCAAAAAGCATGAACAGTAGCAATTTGCACTAAGGTAAACAAAATGATGATGGCACTGAACCACGAAGCTCGTCCTTTCATTGTCAGCGGACATGTAGCAGTATGCTGTACTCTTTTAAGCAATCAATGGAACAATGCACTATGTCCATAACAGAGTTAAAAGCTTCCCCACCAATTACCAGATCAGTTTGAAAACAATAGAAATTTTATTTTTATCCAAGGCGGAGATCATGTGAAAGCTGAAATTCGTCAAGTACTTCTTCCGGTAAGAAATGTACCCCAGTCACGTACATCAGAAATCCATTCGAATCTCAGCTTGAAATGAAATCGTTTTAGAAGGAATAAAAATGAAAAGGCGAGTATATAAAGGGAAATTAGTTGCTTCGGGAGCGATCAAAGCGTATAATATTTAACACATGAAGCAAATATATATAGTAATAGTGTTTTCATCCACGGTCAAGGAATTCCAAAATAAATAACATTAAGCCTTTACAAATAATTAAGCAAAGGAAAAGCTGTTTGGAAGATCAGGAAACAGAAAAAAGGAGTGCTACAAATTTACCGTTTCATTCTTACAAGAAATTTCGCAAATTTTTGCTTAAAGTTCACCTTTTTGTACGCAGCCGCTATGAGCCCAAGAAGTGCTTTAGCTGTGCAGCACGGCAGCGGTTTCCCAACTGCTACAATGACTTGCCAACAAAGGTAATCTTTACTAACCCACCTTATTCTACTTGGGAAAATTTTATTACCTTTCGAATCGCGAGATATCCATTTCGTTTTTCAGTTAATTTTAGTATGTATTGAAACGTAGTTTATCTTATGATAGATATTTATACTTTTTTTTTAGCAATTAACAAATATAGGATGGTCATACACCTATTTCTCCGAAATATGAACCCCTAGCGACTCATCCGCTCGAAATGAAATCTCAGATATTGTTATTTGAGGGTATGTATTCAAGACGGTGATGATTTAAAACAATAAAGCTATCAAAATTACGGTTACAGAAAAAAAAATTTCTTTTAATTTTCGAATGGCAAGACCCATTTTTTTCCAGCGCAAATTGATCAGCGCATAGAAAAACCAGTGGAATGATGCACGTATGACAAAATAGTCAGCGTAAAAGATCTGCAAAGGAGAGTATTGTAAAGGACCACTCACAACAAAAAAGGAGGAAAAAAAAAAAGAAAACTTTATTAGAACTGCAAGTTTTCAACGTGTACAACGTTTCAAGTTAAGTCATCCTCTGTAACTTTGCGGTTTCGCGGCCACCGCGATCCCCCAACCTCACTCCGATGGATTTTTGGTACACGGGTTATCTGAAATCTAAAACTCAAGAGATTTTCTTCAGAATTGAGAGATGCTAAGTTATACAGATTCCTCCTGCAATGCTACGTTCGTTGTTGTTGTTAACAATAACAATCTCCCGCATGCAAAGCATTATCTTCTGCGAAGGTGGACACGGTGAAAATTTGTAATTCCAATAAAAGTTTTTTTTTTCCTCTCCTCTCTTGTGTTGTCAACGATCTTTTACAATGTCCTTGCAAATGTTTTATGCCGGCAGTTATCATCACATGTTACCATTCCAACGCCATTTATGGCCTTTCAAGCGCTGATCAATTTGCGCAGGAGAAAAGTAGGTGTTGCCTTTCGAAAACTTCGAAACTTTTTCACTGTAAATGTAATTGTAAGAGCTCAAATAATAATATCTGAAATTTCATTTAGATTGGTTCAGCGAATAGGCCGCTAGGCGTTTATATTTCGGGGAAGTGTTTTTATGACACCCTGTATAATATTCCGTTACATATCACCTGTATACTACTCAGTTGATAATAAATATCTTCCATTCTTACAAAACCTTAAGGCAAAATCATTCCCAGTATTTGTGAGGCTCTGAATCTATGCCCTGCAATGCCCTCGGTTAAAAGTGGGATGAAACTCGGCAGACAGCTCTTATGTGTTTTGCACTTATTCGACTGAATGCACCTAAACACCAAGCATTATCAAACGCCCATTAATACTGGCACACAAATATCAAATGCCCATACAAATACAAAACTAAATTATAGGCTTCATATCTCAAATCAAGCAATTATCACGATTATCACTCGAAAGTTGTCTTGTAGAGATATTAGGTATTTTTTTAAAGCAGGAGAGATGAAAAATAAGCAATGCCCTCGCCGAGACTCGAACCACAGACCTCTCGAATACGCACCGAGCGTGTTGACCACTACACCACGAAGGCATGCTAAGAAGGCGAGAAATACCTTATAGTCTGTCCTAGGAAGGGTTTCTTTGTGCAAGATTTTCGAGCAAAAATGGCTCGTATTTACACGTATCACATACGGAGAGGGGGGGAACAAAAAAAGTCACACTGCGAGCTCATGCAGCTGGCAAGAATTAAACTTGAGACGGAATAACCGCATTTAGTAAGCTAACTCCTTTGAACAAAGATTCATAAAGAAGGTCCATTTGCTGTCAGCTTCGCACAATTGGTCAGGGTAACTGTTCTTGTTATGTCATTTGTCATAGCAAAGAGCGACATACTGCCCATCTCAACTGAAGTTACAGCTCTCCTTCTCCCAATTTATCCAACTAATAAACTGTTACTTAGTTTAAAAAAATTTTGTAATTAATCTTGAATGCAATCCTTGGGTCTTCAAAGCAATACTTTAGTAGAAAAGGAAAGTTTGAATCCTTTATATTAGAATCACCATTATTCACTGCGATCATTTTTGATATCATAGACAAAACGCACAAAAACTATCTAACTCAGAGCATTAATAAATAAATAATTCATTTAAATGCATAACCAAATTTAAATAAACAGATGCACTTTTTTTTCATCCATGTTTAAGATTAAAGAAAAAGGGGAAAAAACGATTTAGCAGAGGTCTGTTAGAATATTTTATAGTAGCAATTTTAGGATTAATCCACCGGTGGATTATACGGGAGTGCTGCTTCTTATAATTTTACTGCACGCGATGCTGCCGCCGCTTTAAAAGTTACCAGTGGTAGAGAGAAGCAGTATTTTGCAATTTCCGTAGCATTAAGCCGGCTTAATGCATCTGCTCTCCGTGCTTAGTAGACACCGGTTAAAGCCACTTCAAGACTTTAAGGAAGAGTAAATTGTTCGTAACAATAAAGCTCATTCATTTATGCAAATTTCTATGACATTAAAAGAAGTGCACTCATCAATGTATTAAGCAGTAATTTTACCAAAGATTACTATATTTTAGTAACTTAATAACCTGGAATAAATTTAATGGTTTATTTATTCAAGATTTAACGCGTCGACCGGCGGGTAAAAAAAATCTTTAGGTTCGGTTTGTAACAAATGTTCTTCTAGGAGCTCGTTTATGTCTGTCATTTAAAAAAAGATGAAACACACGGATGATATACAGCTTCGCATCACTCGTAATTACATTTTTTCCATCCTGACAGATAGATGGTAGATTTGCATATTTATTGCAACGTGAAAAATGGCTGCACAAATCGGATTTAGAATATGCCGGTGGCAGAAAAAGTCCTTGAAATGCCATCCAGTCCATATAGTAATTTAAAAGCAGAGGACGTCCCATATAGTTGATATTCTGGTAATATGAACCATTTATTTACGATATAACCATCTAAAATGAGAAGTTTTATTTGTGCTGACTAAAAATGCTGCAAATGTGCAAAAAATAAATAATTATAATTTTTTTTTTCTTTGTTTCTATCTGAATATTTCAGTTTACGAGTCCACACCGTCTCGACAAGTTTAGCTTAAGCTTCCCTTTTTTTTTTTTTTAAATATATTTAATGTACTACAAAATGTAAAAATCATAAAATTAAAAAGAAATTGTAGTCGAATCTCGGTGCACAGATTTTGGTTTAACGCCTACAACAATTTGAAGCGAAATGGTTGTAAAAGGGCTCTCAAAAACTTACGAGCATAAGAATATTATATTCAAAAATAGGTTGTTCAAAAATAGAAACAAAATAACAAAGCCAAATGATTGGGGGGGGTGGCTTCATACAACTAAAATATATATTCTGGTCATTATAAATTAACGCCACATAGAGATTTAATAAAGAGAAGAATTATTCAAGATATAGTATTACATTTACTTCCCAGGATCGCTTGCGCATGAGGTGTGCAACAAATATATTCCTCAAGTGAAAATACTTTGTCTGTTGCAAAGACTCGAAATTCGGGAACTCAAATCAACAAACATCTTGAAGATGTTTACTCCGAGATGTTAAATAAGTAAATAACGAATGACAAAATTAACTGAATAAAAATAAGAAAAATAAATTTAAAAAATTAAGTATTACTTACACAAAAACAAGCATCTGAAAAGCACACGTTAAAACTAATTCAACGGAAACAATGCGTTGAAATATTTTGAAGGCATTTATATTAAACGGAAAATAATGACATATTACGAGAAAAATTTCACAAGGTTACAGTTTTTATTTTAATTTCGAAATGTGCGCAGTAGATTTTAATAAAGGAAATGAAAAAGAAATATTATAATATATATATATATAATGAGGAAAATTTTAATTCGCATCCAGTTTTTAGTATAAAATATTTACAAATAACGGAGTTTATGCATGATACATGAAACTGAACATTTAGTCATGAAGTACGTTATCGATAACAGCATTTATTTTCAAAATAGAACAAGAGAAAATACTATATGCAAGATAAAGACTAAGATAAGACAGGAGTAGTGTTTCCTGTCTTCTATCACTTAAGAGTTGTTTGAATAGATGATAACGCATGTTTTTCCACGTTTAGAGACTGAAATGGAATAATTGGAGCACCGCACTTTGCTCCTCATCTCGAAATTATACACATTCTGCTCGAATTTCGAACAGTAAAACTAAGCGTTTCAATAAGTTCCAAACAACAGTACTGAAAATCGTATCGTACAAATAAAATAATTTTTTATATGTCTGCTGTAACAAACTATAAACTGAGAAAAATAAATTCATTGATAGACTCTTTCTGACGTCAAAAAATTTTTTTAGATGTTAACTTCTAAGGACTACAATTTTGTGAGTGTACATTTTTTCGTTTGGAGTATGTACACTGCTTGCACTATTTCAGATACTACTTTCAAGTTCAGTGTCTTAAAGGAATGCTAAATTTCGCAGAATACCTATTATCGCTATCACAATCCATGTCTTTTTACAGACAGTTAGGATTCTTTTCGCTACAGGAAAAAATGCGCATACAGTTTTCTATGTGCTTATACTACTTCAAAAGCTGCTATTGGCCACCGTTAAATTGTTGTTGCTGCTTCAAATGGTCGACATTTGCAATTTAGTGTATTGGTTGGAAATGGCCAATCCCATCGGACATGCAGCCTTCTCATCACCGAGAACACTTTCCAAGCTACACCACAGAGGGCGAGAGATTTTATACCTGTGAGAATGGAAATAGAAGGGAATCAGTTTTGACGGAGAACCCCCTGGAGCACGACTCTGAGGGTCGCCTCTGAACCCCCTGGAACACGCCTCTTCTCCTACCACCAAACCTCTTAAAAAGTCTTTTACCTCATCAGTATTTTTAGTGCCCTCATGCTGCGTTGGTACTATCCACTTTCAAATATCCAAGCCTTTGCCGGGATCGAATCCGGGGCCAGTGATACAACAGTCAACAGCGCTAACCACTCTACCGATCCGGATGGAGCCACCGTTAAATTAAATGTGCTACTGTTATGTCTTATACCGATGTTTTCAAAGTAAGTACTTTCAATACAACGCTTATAAAGGCTGTCATTCTGTTTTGCTATTTTTTATGTATTAAATTAACCAATTAGAAGTTGCGTGTGTTTTGTTTAGAAAATTTTACCACAGTCGATATATGTTGATTAACTAAAGTATGTATTCTTGCTGGAAGTATCAAATCAGAGCATATACCTTTCCAGAGAAAACTATTTGGTGCATTTTGTTTTATAATACAAAGATTCGACGATTTCTATACAGTTCACTACACGTAGCGTAATGGATCTATTTATCTTTTAGCTTCCTTTCCAATCAAATAATTTTACTGTTGTAAGGATACAAATATGAAGTTATGTATTGATTTATATTATTCAGTAATTATGCATGTGATTTATTGCATCAACAGAAAGTCAAATGGCCCCACAAACGTCCTCTATGAAGATATTTCTCTTCAGGAAAATAGCTTCCTAAGCTTTGCCATAAATGCCAATTAATCAACCTTTTTATTGCACTAACTTTTTATTGCATTATAGTTTGTTTTCCCTTCAGCAGAACTTTTTTACAATTAATCTTTGCAAATTTAGACTTATTCGACCATCATTCATCACTTCTATTAATATAAAATTTAATTCTTGATTATCCAACCCGTTGCTGTAGAATAATCAGGAATTAATCTTTAAATAAACAAATAAAGTTTTGATCAAAAACTACTCTCGTAAAACATCATTCATTTTTTCTATAGTGAAGAGATTTATTAAAGGATACCCAATCCCGAAAATCTAATATCAGTCAACGGCACTTCTATGAGGTCTACTTTCATTGCACACGACAAGCCCTTCATCGATAACTGGATAAATCATCAACTAATCGATGAAAGGAAAAGCATATATACAAGAGAATGAAGCTCTTTGTTGTTGCTCCAAAAAACATTTCTTTTTTTTTTTAATGCTTTTTTAGAGAAATTTACGTTTACTACAAAACTACAATGCTTGTTTGCAAAAATGAATTATCAATCATGTGAGAAGACAAAAATATTAATTTCTATTACATTCCAACACATACGGAAATAAATCATTATTATTTCAGGTACATTCGTTACGTCATTTTATCTGACAATTAATATGGCATATTTTGTAAGGCAGCTTTAATACAGTGAACGTGAAATTACGAAGTTAAAACGTACAATAAACTACTATATTTCATCCAAAAACTGCATACTCTAATAATGCAATCTGAACTGCCTACTCTCCTGCCATCATCCTCTCTTAGGAGACAGTTACAACTTATGAGAAATTATCTCTTGATTATTAAATCAAGAAATATTTTAACACGTTGTAAATACATTTTCTATTTTTATCAACATATGAAAGCTAACGTTATTACTTCACTATGCACAGAGCAGATGCCCGCAATGGGGCGCAGAGTCCAGTCAAAATAAGAAGTGCTGCCAAAACCCAAGCGTCATAATCTTTGACCCACCTTTTAACTCACTTTAAATATGACATGTTTATATGTAAAATATTTCTTCTAATTAAAAAGTAAGTTCTAGTTTTTCTAAATCCGGTAGTTTAAATTATGGAGATGAAGGTTCAAATTAGGTCTCATTTAGTGCGCTAAAGTTCGAAAAATCAAATAAGTTCCTTTCTTTCTTTTTCTCTTTTCATTTTTTTTAAGAATTATTATTTGAAAATTTAGAAGTCGCATTTTCGTTTCAAGTATGTTTTAATTAAGTTTCTGAGATCAAAAACACTAGGTATATAAAATTTGGGATGATCAAAATTCCATACTAATTATGAACACGCGTAGACAATTCATAACTAACTATATTCAACTCTAAAAACTATTCCATATGATTATAACAAAGTATCAGGTTTGCAGACTTGTATCGCCAGCAGCACTCACATAAAATTCTTGGTGAATGTTTAAGGTTTTGATATGCGATTAGCGTTGGAAAAGAAAAATGAGTTATGATTTCGACATTTCTTTTTATTTTTTAGCCCTAGGGGCAATTTGCCCAGAAGGGCTATTAATTTCGTTTTCGCATTTTGCATCGGCTCACTATAAATGTCGGTTCACTTTCCAAATCCAGCAAATATTACAGCCCTGCATTACATTTAAAGAAATTAAATAATGAAGAATCTACATGAATGTATGTATATTTCTCATACTGTGAAAAAACAACTGTATCTAGAGATATCATATTTTGAATAACGTAGTCCTCCATTCGAATATGGTCATCTGGAAGCCCAAATTTAAAATGTGTTTTATTATCTTTCTCATATTTGGTCAAACATTAAAGAAATTTTGATTAGCAAACTCAACGATTTCAAAGCGAGAAACGGCAATACTGCACTGGGAAAAAAAAAAAAAAAATTATCTCCAGCTCGCGATACTGTGTATCGGAAATTCTAAACATATGCTGTTTTAAATATTTTGTATTATTACTGGTGAATTGAATTTTATGATTTAAGTGCAAAGAACATGATATTTTATAAGCAAAGGTAATACAAAAAAAGTTTAAAAACGCCCCTTCGTAATATAAAATCTGAAAGCTTTCAGACTTTAATTTTAATTAATTTTATTTTATTTATTTATTTATTTATTAGACCAAAGGGGTTTTGTCCCTTTTCGTTTTGCGATTTTGCTTCGGTTCACTCTGAATGCCCGTTTCACTTTTCAAATTGTTGCCACTAAATATTATCGCCACTAAATATTATTAAATAATCAAGAATCTGCATAAATGTATACATGTTTCTCGCATTGTGATAAAACCTAGAGCCATCCAATTTTGAATGACGTAATCCTACTGCGAATACAGGAATCTGGAAGCCCAAATTTGAAATTTGAAATTTGTTTTATTATCGATTTCATATTTTGTAAAAATTTAATGAAATTTTAATTAACAAACTAAAAGATTTCAAAGCGAGCAATGGCAACGGTGTACAGAAAAAACATTTTTATCTCCAGCGCGTGAGACTGTGTATCGGAAATTCTAAAGATATGTATGCTCAATTTAAAATTATTTTGCGATATTGCTCTTGAACTGAATTTTATGGTTTAAGTGGGAAGAACATGATGTTTAATAAGTAAAGGGTAACACACAAAATGTTAAAAAAACGCCCCTTCGGACGTAATTTAAAATCAGAAAACCTTTCGGTTTTTTTTTTTTAATTATTATTATTATTATTGTTATTCTCTTTCTCCATTTGCCATAATGTTAAGAGTCGGATAATATGCTAGAAAAGGCATTAAATGAAAAAAAAAAAAAGGGAAAAGCTGCAGATTTGTTACTTTGGCTGGATATCGACGATATAATTGTTAATTATCAATGAGATGCAATCAACTAAGAAATAATTTATACATATAAAAAACAAAATTGCATCCAGTAATTTTTAAAAATGTCTAAACTAAAAACACGAGAGATATAATCAAAGCGCGTATTTTTATTAAATTTCCAGCAGAGTATTATAAAATTTTTTTATTTATTTTTTTTATAAGAATTCTACTACTACTATTTTCTTCTCTATTTCACCGCTAAATTATGCAAAACAAGTAAAAATTTCAAAAATAACTATGCACATAAAAACATGCATTCAGACTAAATTTTAATTTCATATTTAGTAACAGACAATTCAGTAACTTATAAATAATTCAGTTGATCTCTATGGAAACGTGCATACAAACGATCATTTTCCTCTTTCGTCCATCGGCGATACGGCTAACCGACTGCTATTGGCGAAAACATTAAAAAGAATAAATGATGAAGCAATCAACACAGCACAAAATTTGTTTATTAGAACTTCCTCTCGAAACGTTCGACAATACTGCAGCGCATTAGAATTCTGCTGTCACTTATTTTGTTTATTATTATATATTTCAATTAATATTAGAATATTTGGCACTGTTATCAGAACCCGATCCAGAAATATATGTATGGATGAGTCATGGCTGGAACTTTTAAATAATGGTTAATGTCGTTTTATTTATTTATTTTTTTTTTTTTCGGAATCGCAACGAAAAGATTATTCAATGTTGTTGTTCGAAAGAAATGTTTATGCTAGCTAAGAGCTTTAATAAAGATTGCTTTCGAATTAAAAAATGTGGGCTAAAGTTATTTAAAGAAACGGTAAAGGTTAATTTGGAGTCAGGAGCCTATAGATGGATGGATGTGTTCATATATGCACGAATGTATGTGTGTATACATATGCACATACATGCACACACACGCTTATATATTCCATAGCCTGTCCCCTGGACCTACGTTTCAACATTCGCCTACCTGATGCGCTCTTTGTAGCATGATTTTAAGACAGCCGGAACGAAGCATGCAGAATGCATGCTATTCGCAGCATATTCAAAGGAACTTGGAATATTTATACATTTCTGAATCCGGTCCCGATAACAGAATAGTACCGAATACTTTTTTTTCATACAGCATTATACTTTTTTATTTTCAAGCCGCAAAGTAAATATAATTTAACTGCACAAATATCTATCCTAAGTACGAAGAAAAAAAATTAACATCGCAGCTTTTTCGATGCATATAAAAACAACCCTGAATAAGCAACAGCATGTCACTCAAATGTCAATATCAACATTTGTCAGCTGATTTTCGTATACAAAATACTCGTAATAATATATAAAAACTCGTTATTGCCATGAAATTTTTTTGAATCAAATATAAAATCCAAATTCCGTTTATATTTTCTCTTATTCTATGCGCAAATTTTCATCACATGTTTATAACAATTCCATAACAAAGAACAGAAAAATCAAAGTAAACATGAAAACTTACCAACAGCGAAACGTACAGCCTGCCGCGAAATTACATCCATTTTCACAGCTATGAACATGTTAACTGCCATCGTTACGATGACATTATCTGAGGGTCATATTAATTCAGAAAATTAGGCGCGTCAAATGCGCGTGCAAGCGTAAACGAGCTGTGCAAAACACAAATTGAACTTCACAAAATCAGAACACTTTTCAACCGATTCGGCCACTTGGCGGAATGCAACAATGCTGGGCTACCGAGCGATCAAAGAAACCGCGAACCGGAACTACATTTTTCTCCTTGCGCGTTGGAATATAGTTCTATATATAGTTAGAGTTCAGGCGTTTAAAATTAAATATATGTTTTTAAATATTTAATAAGAGCTTACAAATTGTAGATTTCTATAGATTATATGATACGTATAGTTTTTAATTGCTTCTAAAATTATGTGTATTAATGCGCCATGATGATCTCTTCTGGGTAGAAAAGCTATCTTATTGGAACTATTCATCGCTCTTCTGGCAACAAAAGCACTGAATATTGAACTAAATATTTTGAAGTTCGGAGATACGCATTTTACGCTGAATTTTTTCCTGTTGCTTCTTTGCTTCCTCCTTTGCTTCTGAAGGCTAAAATTTTAAGCATTTAGTGTCAATAATTTAGATAAATGGAAAAAAAAAAAAAAACTTGGTACTAAAAAAACTTCAGATTACAGTAACTAAAAAATTTAGCGTTAAAAATTTTTAAATAAAAATAAAAGAAAATTTAACGCTGATCTTAAGGCTGCGGGCTGATCTTGATATGTAAATTTATTATTATCATCTGAAAAAATTTTAAGCAAAGAAATTATGACAGACCAGTCTAAAAGAACATAAAAATTGACATAAAAATCAGTTTTACAGACATGAAAGATACAGATTATGAAAATATGGGCTATCAAAACAGTAAACCCAAAGGGAAGAGGTAAAATTTATGTAATATTATCCATCTTAAATTAATACCTAGTCGACAGTCGGGCAAAGAAAAAATTTAATTATTCAAGACGTAGCCATTTATTTCACTGAATCGCTTGCTCACGAGTTTTGTAACAGACGTTTCCCTCAGGTGGCACTATTTTCGATTTAGCAAGACAATAAAATTGGGAAACATCTCAAGGGGCTTCCTTCGAAGTTATTAAAAATTGTGAAAAACTTGATATTATGCAAATGACATATTTCTAATAAATAAACATTGTTATAAACATATTATAATAAACAAATAATGTTGAATATTTAAATGAACATTTAAATTTATTCTTATATATTCCCCTAAGGACAAATTTCCAAAGGTTTTGTGCATCGGAAATTGAAAAAAAAATGAAATAATAAAAGTAATAACAATAACAAACAATAACAATAAACAAATATAAGATTCATCAGGAAACTTAACAAAATTTAAGATTTTTGAGTTCGTTAAAAGCCAAAATCATGCGAGATCTCTTAAAATAAAAATATCAGCAAATATTTTTAAATTAAAGCTTATGCATTGGAATGCGTATTTTCAATTTACTAATATAGTAATAATTTGGCAACATACAGTAAAACCATTCTGAAATAGTTGAATTCATTTTTTTATTTAATAGTTATATATATTAATAAAAAAAATTAAACCTTTCCTTTCAAAATGCACATTTTACGGAAAAGAAACACGTTGATGCGAAAATAAAACTAAACAAAGAAACAGAATTATGTTGACACAAAAGATATTAAATTAAATCCATTTTCATTTAAAATCGACACCTGCGAAAGGTCATTTCTTGACCAAATTTTACATTAAACATTTCTATACTTAGTTAATATCTTCTATTTTGCTGCTCATTTTTTAATTATTGTTGTTTTTAATATACATATTTTTGTGTCAGAATGGTAATATTACATGCTATACATATGCATATATATTATTAGATGACTGATGTTCCTGAATACAGGATTTCTGTCATATAGATGAGAACTGAAAAAAAAAAAACCAATTTTTCTAAAATTTTTTAGCCATATTCTCATTTTAAAACCAAAGAAATCCGAAATACTGAAATTCAAATTTTTTATATATTTTTTAAATGACTGTAAAATATTGCAGATAAAAGTAGCATTGGCTCATTACAAAATTTATTTATTGCAAGCAATATATCAAGTAATTTTTATTTTTATTCTAATTTTAATTTATTTTTAAATAAATTGCATAGATGAGAAAACTGAATATTTAATAACGTTCGTTTTGTAAGAAAGATTTCTTAATTCTGTTAATCGCTAAGTAGTAAATTGCCCAGTTACAATGTTAACATGCTTTCAGTTTATAAGGTATATCTTCCGCCTTTTTAGCATGCCTTCGTGGTGTAGTGGCCAGCACACTCGGTGCGTGTTCGAGAGGTCTGAGGTTCCAGTCCCGGCGAAGGCATTGTTCATTTTTCACATATCCTGCTTCGAAACAGCCTAATGACTCTACAAGTTATAAACATATTTAGTGAAATTCAAATTATAGTAATATAGAAGCGCAATTTTCCTCAAATTTATGGGTAATTTTTTAATTATGGGTGCTAAAAAAACCAGTGTGACGGTTCATATTTTTTGAGATTTACAACTCATAAACATTCTTGTAAGATGTTTGCTGAATGGGGAAGTGCACCGTCCTTCTTAAATTCGGCTTTGGTTACATTAGTTAGAAACGGGGAGTAGTCTAAAACCTCTTGAATATGCTGAGTAGCTGTTAAATTGCCAGCATTTCGTAACAAAAGAGATTAGCTGATTGCTATCTTGACAATCATGCCCTATGTTCCAGCTCTGTGTCATCTGATAAGTTTAGCTGGCTTGTACCATTCGCTGATGTCACATGCGTATCTCTTCACCACCAAATGTAAAGAAAATCATAATTCGTCCCTGAAATTGATCTGATCCAAATTATTCGGGCACAGCCTCCGTCTAAGAACAAGCGATTTATTCGTCATGTTATTTTGCCTTTAGTCATTAGGATTGAGTCATTAGGATTTTTAAGCAGGAAACGTGAATAATGTACCATATCCTCGCCGAGACCCGAACTCCGAAATTACCGATTGCTAGTCGGATCTGCTTGCAATTACACCATAAAGACACGCAGCAAGGAGACAGAGAAACCTTACAAACTGACTCCGTAAACAGAGTTTAACTTGTTCAATAGATGTATATGAAAAGTCTAAAGATACATTCGATATGTTGTCCTTATATCAATTACAGTAAAAGCGGAATGGATGTAACTTAAAAATTTCTCCTTGACCTTTGTTTGTACAAATCTTTCACCATTTCCAAAAGAACGATTCGCTTTGCTACAGTTTTACTTATGGTGTGTTAAATAAGCATTTTTCATCAATTAATGGATCATTAAACAACTTATTAATACTGATGCAGTGTTAATTTGTAAGATGTATCCTAAGTTTATTAACAGTTATTTTAAGTTTTGTATCTTTCCTATCTTATTCTAATTTCAGCTTACAATTTCCTGCCAGAATGTGAATTCAGAAACGCAGTGAATGCAAATCAGAAAGAGTACTATTTAAGTCGAGACTTCACCGACTTCGGGAGAGGGAGTTTCATTCCTTGACTAGCGCGCGTTTGCCTTTGGGCTACGCCTCTCTTAGCTATTACTACGCTCGGCCATACCTTAGGCCCTTGTTTGGCTTCGTCGATTTAATTAATACTTAGGGGCCAACTAGTTATATTCTGATAGCTTCGGTTATACCTTTCAAACAGCTTAGTTAAGCTAGTTTTAGTTTAAATTATTATTATTTTAAGTTCAAGCCCGAGTGGCAGCTTTGTGTAAAGTTCCAAGTTGGAACTGATTGTAAATATACTGAAAAATAAAGGGTTTTAAACCCTCGTTAAGTCTTATGTGTTCTGTTTACACGCTTAAGCCATTATTTGCTTGTTAGTGTTCATGGGGTTCTAAGTTAGAACTTTAGGATTAAAGGGTAAGACCCCACAAATTAATTAATTAAATGTTATTGAATTTGAATAATTATCTGGTAATAATTTATTTTATTCAAAACATATTGAAGAGAAGCAGAGGTTGACATATGATTTGTTGCCGTCCAATGAAGATATTTTCCCCTTCAAAGATATTTTGTTTCATTTGGATGTGTTTTGATGACATTGGATGGAACGGAAACTATCGAAAATTCCAGTGAAGAAATACACAAATAAAGGGAACAATGTGTAAAGAAATGCAAAGCTAAAACTTGAAAACAGTATTAATAATAATAATAATACAATAATAAAATAAGACCTAAGTTTCATTTATTAACGCTGAAAAGGAAACCGTTTGACCAATGTTTCACTTTAGTGGCTGGGCAAAATTCATGATCACTATGCCAGCGGAATCTCCGAAGGAAAAAAAAACCATAGAAATTGTAACTGTGGGAGAGGAACATTGCCGAAGGTCATGTCCAGGAGAATTGGTCCATTTGTATGACGCCTTCTCAGTAGTGTTCTTATATGAAATAATCTATAGAATTGGGCGTACCTGCTCGAAAGACTTGCCAGTAGATTCCTTACATTTCGGAAATAAGAACTATTAGTCACAGTTCCAAAGTTCCTTCCAATGAAAACATTTTGATGGGTGAATGGAATAAAATACTTTTGTCTCATGTTAACGATTTTCAGTCGTCTGTTTCTGCTGAACTGCTAATGTTCACAGTAGCCATCAATCTACTGACTTAACTATGTAATAACTATTATATTTATCATTTTCAAGCGGATGCGAAACCGCAACCTACTAGTGATAGGAAAGGTTTGTTTCCATTTAGATAATTATGGTAAAGAACACTAGGCCTATCTGCAGAAGGGAGGAAGGCTTTCGTGGAAAATTTTCTAAGGAAACTAGCTTGTATACACGTTACACATAGGGAAAAAACTCCCACGCAGCTAGCCCGTTCGCCTGAAATCGAACCAAGATCAGAACTACCAGTTTTCAACGATTTTACCGCTCGGCCGCTGGTGGGCAGAGATAGAAAGAAAGATCTGAATTTTCTCTCTCTCTCTTTGGTTGGAAACATGAGTCTTTAAAAGCAATTTCGCTTATTACCTTTTTTTAAATCTTGCGTTAACATTTTTATTACTAAAAGGTAATATTCCTGTTCTGGCGAAATAGGAACTGCTGTTAATAGAAAGGGTCTATAATCTCTCACCGAAAGTAAGTTTTTATTCGGCTATGTAAGATAGTGTTTATCGTTTAATTAGTTTATTTATTTTGCATTTGTTTTATTTATTGAGCAGTTAAATTTAAATAAAGATGGGCATTGAATTGATAAAGTATAAATTTCGTTAACCTTTTTTTTTACCTTCTCTGCACAATTTTTACTTCTAATTTCTTTGCATGTTAGTATGCGTAACAGTACTGCGTATGGTGGAACATAAAGAAACGTATTTCGGAATAAATACGCATATGATACTCATGTAGCCCAAAGCGTCAAACCGCCTTCATAATCAAAGCAACATAAGAATAGAATTCAAACTTTTGCTTTAAAATTTATACGGAAAGCGAAAAACGAAAACGTAATTAAAATTATTCTTTCTATACGACTGGACAAACATGAAAGTTCTACGATTGTCATTAAAGTCTACTGATCAAATAGTTAACGGTTTTCAATCATTGTGTTCTTTCACGAATAAACGAATATTTATGTTGTACATCTCGCAGTGATTCTAGCTGTGAAAAAGTAACACAATAAAGGACGTCTACCCGACGTTAACTTAGGTACTCCTTAAATGAAGAGATAGTATGACACGAAACAGAACACAATTTAATTACATAAAAACCTACATTAAACATGCAAACAATTTTTCTGTCTACATCTGATTACTAAGGAAATTACATCTCGTTGCTATATTCTAAAGATACTGAACGCAACAATTCATCACGCGACGTCAGTCTTTGACTCATGCAGTTTGGCGAGTGTAATAATGCCATTCGCAACAGATTACTTGACATTTTATTGCTTTAAACATTTCTTTAAGTAACAAAAGAAAATGAAACGGAATGTAGAAAGTACAGTCCTTTGCGCTCTAAAAATTGTTGAAGAAATGAGGAAAGCAAATCCTAAGACTCTATAATTGCAATTTTTATAATGGGAATTTAATTTCTGAAATCCATCTTTCTACGCATGATAGCATGAACTGCCATTTTAAAAGACTATGCATCAAGCAGAATGAACTGGCAGCTTATTTACTACATTTACAAATAAAATAAACGATTCGAATGAGAAATGTGGTTACATGTTTGAAGTAAATGTAAAGTGCAACTGAATATTGAAATGATGAATGATATATTAAATGTGAAATTTAATTTTTGTCTTTTAATAAGAGTCATTTGCTCGAGCTTATATTACAAGTCAAGATGCTGCTAATCGTGAAACAGCCTGTTATGCTTGGTAGCATTCAAGTTGTCTTTGCAGTCGCCCATGATGAAACACACTTTTGATCAGAATGATATGAGCAATGGCAGGTTCTGGTCATTACTAAAATGATCATGAGGCCCTAAGGCTAGAAAGATATTGTACTTCAGCAGACTGTGGGGAAGTGAGCAAAACGACTACTTACAGCAAGGAACAGAACAAAATGGAAACAGGAACAGGACACTTTTCTCAATAGAAAAGTAAAAGCTCCTGAGAGGATTCGTAGTAGCTACATCGCAAGGTTTGAAGGCTGAGCAGAAGCCGAACGATAAAACTGCTGAATACTGGTAATTTAACTCGGGCTAAAATTCCAACGAACGGGTCGGTTACATGGGAATCTGGAATAGAAAAATTCGTAGCGGACAAAAGGTTCAAAGCAGTGACTGAGTCTGGCTGGTTTAGAGGCCCACAAATGGCTGAATTGTTAAGACCACAGAAACTTGGTAGTTCGACTACGTTCGAGCCCCGACGAACAAGCTGACTGTATGGCTGTTTTAGTGATTTTTCGCATGTGTAACATGAACCCGAACCAATATCCCTTAAAAAGTTCTCCACGAAGCCATCACTTCTCTTAGGTGAATAATTAATTGTCCTGTTCTTTGCCATATTCAAGTAACCTGAAACCTAGTTAGTATTGTTGTATATCATTCTTAAGTCTGAAGAACTGAGTTTCCAGTAATACTGTGTTACTACTCCTAGCCATAAAACTGGCATCACACGATATGATCAAACCTGTAGTTACATTTCATTGCAAAATCCACCTTTATACCACTCTTTCTTCTTCGTTTTCTTTTAAGCGTAGTTGCGTGTATGTTTGGAAACAATTTTATGTTTCAGTTTCAGAATAAAGAATTAAAGAATGAGGGTTCACTCATCGAACTGTTCAAAGGAATTTAGATATTGTGTGTAATGTATATGCACTTTGAGATTATACTTGTCAATTTGATTCAGACCTAATGGCCTGACATAGGCCATACTTAGTATTGAGACCAGTTATCGCCAAGAAGAGGCTGGGTTAGTTTATTTCAATACAGTGAAGCATGGGTGGCTATCTTCTTTTAGGTTCTTCATTCTTGGCACTGATGTATATAT
>KK113208.1:157180-182259 GCA_000611955.2 Stegodyphus mimosarum
AATTCTTGATATGCATATGAGTTTGCTAAATTTGGGGAATTAAATATTCACGTTTAATTTCATTTCATTTTTTAATTTGTATAGCAAGGACGAAATACGATGTCTCTGAACGGCTGGAAAGAGATGAAATAAGCTAATTCCGCCTGATGAGTCAGTTTCGTTTCGCTGTTTTTTCATTTGTTCATATTTAGGTAATTTTCTTTATATGGCTATAATTATTAGCAAATTTTGCATCTCAGTTTTATGTATATCCACTACTATTAGCCATTGCTTGTACAGCAATTTT
Organism: Stegodyphus mimosarum; assembly: GCA_000611955.2. Taxonomy (NCBI): domain Eukaryota; kingdom Metazoa; phylum Arthropoda; class Arachnida; order Araneae; family Eresidae; genus Stegodyphus; species Stegodyphus mimosarum. The sequence goes on from KK113208.1 coordinate 157,467, forward strand.
TCCACCTGTCGCTTTCCCCTTTTACTGTTCCAAGTACTTTAAAAAATTTCTAAAACATTTAACTTTTAAAAATTTTTCAAAAACTTCTAAATATTACTTAGAAATTACGACTTTGTAAATTGGAATTTATGCAGACTTCAAATTGTAATTCTTAGTTTTCTTTATTGGCATACTTAATTTTACTTTGAATTATAGGGAATAGTTATAATAGGAGTATTCCCCTTTCATTCTTATGATTATATATATTACGAATTTTGTATTTGGATAGCTAATTCTAGTAGAATTATAATTAAAATTGCTGTATTTTCCCCTGCAATGCAGCGCGAGACAAATAAAAGAAACCTATGCAGGAAAAGTAAAAATACAGGGGCACGGGCATTTAACATTGAGTAAATGGCTATCTCGGTAATTCGTTCTGAAATTCAATAAATGTAATTGACCACTACGTTAGCTGAACCGTACTTACATCCTCTTATTTCCTTCCAGTAATTTCGAGAAACAGAAAGTACGAGAAATATCTCGCGACCAGTTGAAATCTATAAAAAGCTAGAGAGAGAGCTTCTCAGTTAGTTGCTTAGTTACTGTTGTTGCGAGTTATAGTTTCGCGTGAACTGAGATAAATTGGACTTAGCTTTCTCTTTAGATAACGCTTTGCATTGCGTTGTATATTAACATTTTTAATAGTAACTCGAGGTTTATCACCGACTTATCAAGGGAACAGCTTAACAAAGCTTTAGCTGAATTCGAATTTGTTACGCTTTTCCCTTGATAAGTCCGTGATAAACCTCGAATTAAGCTAAATTACCATTTACTGCCATTCTTTGTAATTTTAGCTTGTGCTTTAAATATGCTCTTAATTTTTACGTGTTTTAATTTTTTAAATGTTGAGTTTTTTCTTAATACCAACATTTAGTTTTTTGCGGTTACTTTTACAATTTTAGTAATTGATTATTTGTTCAAAGTATTTTTACGCTCTGGAACTGCAGTATCAAATTTACTTTTAGGCGATAGCTTTTAGAATTGTACTCCTTTTTCTAATCTTTAAATTAAATTTTGAAGCTTTCTGAGCAAAATTCTTGACCAAATAGGTCTCTCTTGTTATAGTACTACTTTCTAAAATTATATATATATGCTTCAATGTGTTTCAAGAAATATATTCGAGTATAAAAAATTTTCGACATAAAGAAAATTGTCTGTTAAGAAAATTTAGAAATAATTTTCAATACATTTCGTTTGAAGATCGCGGAAAACTTTTACATGGAAAATTTGGAATCATCCAGATAACCATTTATATTTTAGCAACAATAGGTTCATATAATCCGGAATCTTTAAGCAATTTTTATTTACTTTCCATGCCCTAAAATATTTTCAGTTGAATAGAAGATTTACCACCATCCTGTCGAAGGAGGAAGCAAGATGAGACATCTTTCTTCATTAAGTCTCAAAACTTTTTTAACCTGTGTGTCTTGACGTATTTTCATATTTTTCTTATTCTTTCAATCACGAATTGCTTTGTGACGTCAAAAAGAAAAAAAAAAAAAAAAAAAAAAAAAGAATACGCCTCAACTTTTTTCCAGCTTCTTTTTCAGTTATTAAAATATAAACAATGATACTTGGCAATTATATAGAAATGAAAAATTTTTTCTTCTTAAAACAGGCGTTCAGGAAGTTTTTTCGAGTTATAAATAGAATTAAGAGAAAAATACACGATTGCAATGATGTATGCTGGTTTATGAACACCCGTTATCAGCCGTTAAGAACATTCGTTATTTCCTTTTTCATTATTCAGTTGTTAAAGTCATACTCATTTGAGAAGGCTTTCAATTTTGTACCGTATCATTAATGCCCAATCAAATGCTAGGGTTCGACTGACGAACAACTTGTTGTGTCTGCATTTTTAAATAGTGGATTTATTCCAGACACTTAGCTGATCTCATATAATACTTTTCTTTGGATTGTTATACTGTTATGATCAATCTGAAAATAAACGAGTTAGTTAGATGACTGAGGAAATGTAATTATAATTTTGGGCTTCTTGCAAAAAGAAACAAGCGTAATTAACAAAAACTAAAGCAAAATGACCTAGATTTGGACTGTCAAAAAGGCGACCCTACAAGCTGTATCAGGTCTGCTATAAATGACCACGGTTATTTCATTTTATCAAAGCTTTTCAAAGAATTACAAAAAACAAACAAAAAAGGTAGTCTACAAAAAATACAATTTGAAAGGCCAAAGTAATTTATTTGATTTTTCAAAGAAGTAACATTGAGAATCATTTTGAATAAATTTCAACTGGCTGATGTGTTACAGATTATTAAATTTTTGACAAAATAAGTGCAAAAAAATTTGAAAGATTTCAGATTTTATATTACGTTCAAACGGGCGTTTTTTTTTATTTATTTACATAAATGTACACTTTTCGAGAGTATTTGGGGTAATGTTCCTTTCAGCTAAAATTATTTAAAAACAGCCTATCTTTAGAATATCCAATAGACTGGCTCGCGCGCTGGAGTAAAATAATTTTACCCCGTACGGTGTTGCCATTACTCGCTTTGAAATAGTTGAGTTTGTTAATAAAAAATTCGTTAAAGTTTTACAGAATGTGGAATAGATAATAAAATAAATTTGAAAATAAAAATTCAGGCTTCCGGGTACCCACGTTCGGGTGGAAGAATACGTTATTCAAAAGTTGATGGCTCTAGGTACCGTCGTTTTCTCACAATGCGAGAAACATACATACATTCATGAAGATTCTTTATTATTTAATTTTTTAAATATAATATAAGGCGATAATATTTGGTGGCAACAATTTCAAATGTGATTCGAAGTTATGTTTATAGTGAAAGGCCACAAATTTCCATTCTGAGACTAATAGCCCTTCAAGGCTACCGCCCCTTTAGTTTACCCGCTAAAATTTACCCTGTTTTGAAATGATGCGTTCCGTGGGCTGTAATTTTACCAGCAAAACGTAAGAAGCTGTCAACCCAATAATTTAATAAGGTTATTTCTTCCGCCATCCTTACATACATTCGTGGTGTAATGGGCAGCACACTTTTCGCGTATTCGAGAGGTCCGAGGTTCGAGTCCCGGCAAGGGCGTTGCTCATTTTTCATGTACTCCTGCTTCAAAATAAATTAATAACTCTACAGGGTTATGAACTACAAATAAACTGTTAGACAATATAGTTATGGGAATCTCTATATTTACTTTCATAATTTTTCTTAGTTTTTCACATGGCAGAAAGACCAGCGCTAAGCGGAACACAGGTGAAAACATCGCGACCGAAAACATCGCAAAGAAAGAACGCGAGCGGAAAACATTATTATCTATATATAGAGAGAGAAGAAGAAAGTCTGTGTGTATGTTTGTTCGCTAATAACTTAGTCACTACTATAGCTATCGTCACCAAACTTTCTACAATTCTTTCCTGGGTCCTGGAAAAGATCGACGTTCACTTTTTTCCAAAAAAAAGGTAGCTAAAATCAGAGATATTAATTAAAAACTCGGAAAAACGATAATTTTCGCTCTCATGTTTCAGAGTGGCAACAGTATCTCAAGCTGGAGATGAAAATTTCCTTTATTTCGAAAGTTGTTGCCACTGCTCGCTTTCAAATCCTAGAGTTTGTTAATAAAAAATTTCTACGTTTTACGATGAAATAAAAATAGCATTGCCGAACATTAAATACACTATTCCCGAACCCAAAAATTCGTGGGAAGCCATTTCGACTATTCCCATCTTCGTACGACTTTTTTAATCAGCCGAAATATTAATTAAAAACTCTGAAAGCGCTCATTTTCGCACTCATTTTTCCGAGTGACAACAAGTTGTGCGTTCGAGATAAAAATGCTTTATCGAAAAGTGTTGCTACTGTTCGCTTTCAAATCGCAGTTTGTTAATTAAAAATTTGTAAGTTTTACAAAATCTATACATATAAAGAAGAATGTCTGTTTATGCGTTTGTTTGCTTGTTCGCGTTATTAATTTCTGATCAATTATATAAATTTTTTGCCACATTTAATCGACTAAAATTGAATATAGGTGAAATACTGGATGGAACTTGAGCTGTTACGACTATTTGATTAGAAAGACGAAAATCATTAGAAACTGCATGCCGTTGTTGCTGATATAATGAGAGAAAATTAGGTTAGTTTTCTAGCGAAATTTTTTATGTGGTTTCCATATCGCACCAGATTGAAAAATGTATGACCATGAATCGTATTTTTTGCATCGTTATTAGAGAAGAATTACAGCGGTATCTTTTGTGTGTTGTTAGATGTATTATTTTCAGTCTAACTTAACTTGCATCGGGTACATCCGCTAGCTCATAATATATCTGAAAATTGGGAATTTCTGGCTGTTTTCTAGAAATGGATCGCACTATGAGTTATTATCTTCGTGAAGTGCTTTAAGTGCATCATTAACAAGAAAGTCTACCTACAAGCAGATAAAAAAGTATATATTACAATTCTTGCAAGGAAGATCTTTATAGAAAAGAATAATGTCTCCTTTCAAGATTAGAATTATCTATAGCCTGGAGCATTCATTCAGCCGTATGTCAAGTATTCTATTTTAAACTGTGATATCAAGCGCGTACTTACGTGTTGGTGGAACTTTTCAAGCTTCATCTACGTAAATACTCATCCTTATCTACAATTAAGTGTGAATAAGTAAACATTGTGAAGAGACTCTAATGCATTATTGTTGTATTTTGCAGTTATTGCTGCAACAAAATAAGAAAGATAAAGCAAGCTGCGACCGTGATAATATAGCAGAACTTAAATTATTTGACTTAATGTAGAACACTGCTGGATAAGAGATGTCAAAGTGATTTCGGATTAGAAGTTGTTAATATAATAAATTTCGAAAATTTTTATGATACATTTCCTCTTCCAAATTTCATTCCATACTATAGCGAATTTAGTATTAGTTAAAGACAAAGAACAATGCACCAGATTTACATATATTTTCGTCCTTAATAAATCGCTTATTATAAAATTAATGTATTACAATAGCCTTAAGCATAAAATATGCTGTATCTCTGTTATGCAGTAGAAGTAAAATCCACTGGAGCAATTTTGAATTACAAATCCCCCCCCCGGAAAATACATGCTTGGTGTTGTTTTCTTGGAAATTAAAAAATAGGAAACGCATAATTTTCTTCAAAAATACTATTTTGAAGATATTTAGAGTAAACTTACAAGGCATTTCTCCCATCCTCTTAGCATGCCTTCGTGCTGTAATGATCAACACACTCGGCGCATATTCGAAAAATCCAGGTTCGAATACCGGCGAGACCACTGCACATTGTTCACGATTCCTGCTTCAAAAAAATCCTAATCACTCTACAGTGGTGCTCGAACTAAAAAAGGTGGTAGATGATGATTCTCCACCACCAAGATTTTGTTATTGGGTCCCCTAATCCCCAATCGCCCTTTAAAAGGGCTGTATATAAGGCATTTTCTTCCTCCTTTTGGCATGCCTTAGTGGTGTAATGGTAGCACACTCGAAGAGTATCGAGAGGTCCGAGGTTCGAGTCCCGGCGAGGGCGTTGCACATTTTTCCCGTTTCCTGCTTCAAAATAACCTAATGTCTCTATAAGCTAAACTACAGCTTCTCTATTTATGTTTGATTAAATCAATAAAAGAAATAACATGAGTTTGTAATTACTAACTGGATATAATGAAACTTTTGAGTTTGTAATGACGACGGTGATAAAAGTTGGATGGCTAAAAAGAGAAAAATATGCAGTCTGTAGTCAGGGGCAATTAAACATTTTTGTTGATTCTTGGCATAATATTTTTGAAATATATACATCTAAATTAGCACAAACCGTGCTCTTGGTATTCTATAATTATTAACTTGCTTTTCATGAATTTGAAAAATTATAAACAGAGATGAAAACGAAATAGCTGGCAACATGTCAGCAAAACAGACAATCGTAAGAACAGGCGAGGATTACCATATGGATACTAGATTGAAAGTAGCGGAGTTATGGTTCCGGTTTTCTTCTATCGTTAGTTAAAAGTTTCGGTTTTTAACTTTTTCTTTGCTACTGGATAAAATATTTGGCTTACTTTTCCAATTACATAAATACATACGTCATTAACTATGTCATATAAGGCACGTGCCGCCCAATCGGGCTAGTGGTTAGGGATGCTGACTGCCGTACCGAAAAGCCCAGGTACGAATCCCGGAGAAAGCATGAATGTTTGTAAATGTATAGTGTCTGTGTGACATGGAGGCATGACATGGAGGTAAGAAAGGAAGAAGGGGCCAATCCGGCACTACGAGTGAAGCATTGCTCCGAGGCTTCGGTCTCCGGATGGGATGTTTTTTGTTTGCATTCAAAAGCTCCCTCGACAACGCTTTGGTATTATTTCGGCATAAGACAGTTCCATACAAATCAAAAAACGGGACACTTCCGCATAAAAGAAACATTTATTGCGTGATGCATAATATCAGTTTTTATAGTTTAGTGTCATTTACGCAAAAATAACATTTTGGTTATTTTTCGATAACTAACAACAGCGATTTTGATCATGAATTTGTTTTATAAAATTCTCAGCTGTTGGACGACAAAAATATAGATTTTAGCTAAAATGTTACGGTTAAAGAAGGAAATTTACTAACCTGCTTCGAAATGACCTAATGTCTCTACAGTGGCGCCCCAAAATGAAAAGGGTGATTCTCCATCACCAGGATTTTGCGATTGGGTCCCCTAATCCCCAGTCGCCCTTTAAAAGAGAGAGTATATAAGTTATTTCTCTCTCCTTCATAGCATGCCTTCGTGGTGTAGTAGTCAGCAAGCTCGGTGCGTATTGGAGAGGTCGCGTGTTTGGTTCGAGTGCCGGCGAGGGCATTGCTCATTTTTCACCTCTCCTGCTTCGAAGTAACCTAATGTCTTTACAAGACTACATATAAAAATTCCCCTAGAGGTGCAACTTCAAGAACTCAAATTCTAAACTGAATTCCTTTTTATAAAAAGCTTTGAAATTATTGATGTATATGCTGTACAGTTAATATATTGAAATTTAATAAAAGATATAAAATAAAAAGGAAAATTAAATAAACTTAAGTAGAATAATTTTATCGCCTTAAACTTTCTGAACACACTTTTTTATGAAAAAAAAATTAATGCTTCGAAGAATGTATTGTTACACCCACTAAATGAATTCTGTGTCCTGTCAAAATAAAAATTTCTTTCGTTTTATTTGCGGGGAAATACTAATAGTAAGCTCCATGCTCATACAAGCAGTTAAAAAATAACTGCACAATTACGAAGACTATTCTTTATTTTGTACACGCAAAATTTTCCCTGGAATGATATTTATGATGGAATAAATTCAAACTTATTTTTGCTAAAATCTAGAATTTTTATTTTGAAAAGCTTGTTCTAAATATAGCATTTTATATTCTATATCTTTAATTATTGGAACTTAATTTTTAAACCTATTAAAACTGTTTAAATGCAGGTTTCAGTAAGAATTTAGAACATTTTCAGTTGTTAAATTTGAATCTGAATTCCAAAAATACTTCAGAGTTTTCTGAGACCATAAAAAGAGAATTTAGTACATAAAATACATTACTTTTGAATATCCGAGTTTGTTTAATTTATGTAACTTTGAACAAAAATTTATTCTCCCCCTCCCCGAATATCAATTCATATTTTTCGCAGTTTTTCATATTCTTTTTGAGGCGAAACAAGTAGAAAGGGAACAGGATTATTTTATGCCGTTGAAGGGTTCGTAATACATTGAATGAACACTTCCGATAAAAAGTTAATAAAATTTATTCTTATCACAAGAAATGTAACAAAACGCTGGGTTTTTCCTCAAAGATATTCCTACAATATCGCAATATCACGCAATATAATCAGCAGCTATATTTTAAACTACTAAATCATTAAATCGAACGCAATCCAAAACGCGGAGAAAGCTAATCCAATGTCACCTCGAATGCGCTACAATCAACAACAACAGTTATTTAAACAATAACTATGCTGAGATGTTTCTCTCCGGCTTTTATAGCTTTTTAAACTGGCCGCGCGAGACAGTTCTAGCAATTTCTGGAAAGCAAAAAGAGTAGAATTACGGTTACAGTTAACATAGCAGTCAATTGCATTTATTCAAATCAAATATCAACTACGGAGATAAACTTTTATTCAATGTTAAATGCACGTGTTCTTGTATTTTTACTTTTCCGGCATACCTTTCTCTTAAAATTTGTCACGCGCTGCTTTGCACTAGGAAATAAAACAATTTTAATTATAATTCTATTAAAAATACCTAACTGAATACAAAATTCGTAGCAATATGTTAACAAACAACTAAACACTAAGCACGAAATTATAAATTTTTCCCCTAAAATCAACAAAAATAAAAGCAGCTCTTTAATATGGCATTTAGGGTCGCCACAAAGTATTACTGGTAACCTAGGTATCACTGATATTGCAACTATCTCCTTCTGTTTTTAATAGATGGTTTTGCTAGATTTAAATATAACTAATGTTTCGAACGTTTTCTGAGTTATAAAACATTTTAATGGGGTTTTATATTATGTTGCGAAACATTTGAATGACGACAGATGCGCGACATTTCGAATTTTCAGATACTGAATCTTTTCAAGATTTGTGGCATTCGAGGATTTGAATATTCCATACTTAATTAAAATGCTATTATTTGTAAAATCTATCGAATAGCGATGATAGAACATCCCATTAAAACGTTAAGAATAGTTTTCAACGGAGGAGAGTGGTTGCGTTCGGCATTGTTATTCAATATCAAAGAATTCAAATTGCTAGATCCACAATTCGAATGCGAAACCGGAAGTAACAAGGGTGTGTTCTGTTTGTGTCACCCTCTAATTAAGTGCTAATTACGCCGAGAAATTTAACATGTTCCATTGATCATTTAATTGAAGAGCTAATGAGCTGTTTGACGAATTGGATGAATATGATATCTCCAATGGAAAAGATTTGGGAATCACGCAAATGAATTTCACGCTGCTTATGTGGCTTCCCGCTCCAGTGGCTATTAACAAAAGGTACTGACGCCCGAATAAGAACGTTGAGGAGTATCTAGGTGATAAGGTAACAGATACGTAAAAGGAGATGAGTTAGCAAGTTACCCCGCGCATATTAATGCAAGGAATAAAATTATTCGACAATAAATTTTAATATTTTCCTCATTCCAGGGTAGGTAAGAAAGAATTAAACTGACTTTTATAAAAAGTATCTGTTAGTAGTAAAAAAGTCTAAAAGTAGATAAAAGTATCTATTCAAAGTAATTTAATTCAATTTTGTCTCCGGGAGCAGAGGTTTTATCAACATCTACAGAATTAAACTTTGTTCATTAATCCTTGAACACATAAAATAAAAACAAAAGTATTTTCTTGTTATTAAAATTGTATTATCCATTAATAGTAATTAATTACTATTATTGAGAATAAGCCTTTGGGAGTTTAGAAAACTCTCGCCAATCTGGTGTAGAATGGATGTTTCAACTAGTTGATATGATAAATGTATAATAATAAGCACAAATAAATAAAAAAAGAAAAATTACGTCCAAAGGGACGTTTTTTAAACATTTTGTATGTTACTTTTATTTATTGGATATCATGTTCTTCGCATTTAAACCAGAAAATTCAGTTAAAGAACAATATCACAAAATAATTTTAAACTGAGCATATCTTTAGAATTTCCTACACACAGTCTCACGCGCTGCAGATAAAATTTTTTTTTTTCTGTACAACGCTGCCATTGCCCGCTTTGAAATCCTTGAGTTTGTTAATCAAAAATTCGTTAAAGTTTTACAAAATATGAAATCGTTCGTAAAACAAATTCCAAATTTCAAATTTGGGATTCCAGATGCCTATATTCGCAGCAGGATTACGGCATTCAAAATTCGATGGCTTTTAGGTACCGTCGTTTTATCACAATGCGAGAAACATACATACATTTATGCATATTCTTCACTATATAATTTCTTTAAATATAATACAGGGCTGCAATATTTTGTGGCAACAGTTTGAAAAGTGATGCAGACTTTTAATATTTCCGACGCAAAATCGCAAAACGAAAACAATAGTCCTTCAGGGACAAAGCCCCTTTGGACTAATAAACAGGCTTTATAAGCCCTACCTTAGACTGTCTTCATCTGTGTAGCAATATGAACTGCGCAGCTGTGTATCCAGCTAACCAGGTAGTGAGTGACTAAAAGAAAATATATATTAGAAGTACCAAATAACTGAAAAAAGCAGAAACGTCAGAATGTACTGAAGTGCCAGAAACTGTCGACTAGCAAACTCTTCGATTTCGTGGCGAGTATTTAATCAGCTATGCCAAGCTTCATGGTAGATTTGTTAATTTGTCTTCAGCATTTAACTGAATTTGAAAGTGCATTTGTTTACTAGCAAAGTAGCAGAGTTTTTGTTCCTCTTGTGATCCTTCAATTCCTGTAACAGTCAGGTCGAAGTGTGAATAAATACATTTATTTTAACTTTTGCTTCAGTTATTATTCTTCTAGCTAAGAAGTTAGATGGTATTTAACGGTATTCGGTAGTGTTTTAGGTGATCCGGGTAATATGGTATTTTAAAACCAGTAGCATTCATTGCTCTACAGATTTTTAAACAAAATGCGTAAAACTTTTTAATTTACTCGGTTAAACGCCTTAAAGAATAATGATTTTATCTGTCATACAGTATTCTTGATAAGTGACTAAAAATAAAATCGCATTGCTGCTAACATTGGCGGATTCTAAATCAAGATTTTTCAAGTGAGTTGAATATAAACATATCGATGTTTGTCATTTCTATATTCTGACTTAATTGTTCCTCGAAATAGAGCTAATACACTCGTGTGCAAAATTTAAGGACGAGATGATTTTTCGAATGTAAAGTCATGCAAAAGTGCTTCATGTCTACCCAAATCATACCATTAGACTCTCATGCAAATAAAGGACAAGTGATCAAAACCATCTAAACAAAGAAACAAAATGATAAAAAGGGTACTTTATTGAAAAGGTAGTTCCAAACACAGCTGGAGAGAAGACAGCGATAGGCCCCTGGCAAGAAAAATCCAGTCTTTTTAAGGGGATATTATCACGCCTGACTACGATGCAGGAATTACAATGCCTGTCCCTGTTGAGGACGAGGTTGTTGAAACACAGCGGTCCATTTCTCTTGCAGCCCCAATTACAGCTTTAGTATCATTGCCGGAGTAAGTCATGTGCTGCCAAGCATTTTTTGAAAAGGTCTCGCACGTATTCTACGGCATTTAGGTCCAGGGAACTTGCAGGCTAGTCCATGCGTTGAATCTTCACTCTGCAACAGCTGCTGTACAATGAGCTGTGGCATTGTCATCCATAAAGAGAAAGTTCGGATTCACAGCACCTCTAAACAGACGCATATGAAGTTGCAGAACCTCGATACAATAGCGGACAGCGGTGACTAAACCTCCTTGGAAGATGTGGAGGTCAGTAAAGCTACCGAGCATGATACCATTTCAAACGAGAATTCCAACACCTCCAAAACGGTCCCTTTCGATTATGTTGAGGGGTGGTTGCGTGTTTCCTCTTACTCCAGATGTGTATACTCCCAAAATCGCTCGTCAGACTAAATTGGCTCTCATCCGTAAAGGGCACTCGACCCCACTTCAGTTATGTCCCCGGTACTGCAGAAACCGGCTTCTCCGATGAGCAGGCGTTGATGGCACAAACCGTGTTCGTCGTCTTCAATATAGACTATGTTTTTGCAGCCTCTTAGCTACGGTAAAATGTGACATTCGACATCTAGTAGTCTGTTGCATGTGCACTACGATTTCTCTTGCTATATATTGCCTGTTTTTTCTCGCCTGTGACAATATACCAGTGGTCCACTGTCGTCGTTGTTCGTGAACGACTTCTGTTGAACAGTCAGATAGCTGTCCCCTCCTCTCCAGGCTGCTGAAACAATACTGTGAGCAATCTCGAACTCTTCCGTCACATGCTGCACTTAACTTCTTTCAGGTTCCTAATGAAGAGATCTCAGGTAAAAGTCAAAATTCTAAGACCATTAGTTTGACCGTTAAGCAAGAATTATAAGGAAAATACAGCACTAAATAATAAATAAATAAAGAAAGAATCAGATTTTGAATAAATTGCTGCGGAATATTATATTGGTATAACAGATATGTGTATGAAAATTTTCAAAAAATAAGTAAATAAATAAATAATAAAATAAAAAAATCTGAAAGGTTTCAGATTTTAAATTACGTCCAAAGGGGCGTTTTTTTAACGTTTTGTGTGTTACCTTTATTTATTAAATATCATGTTCTTCGCAGTTAAACCATAAAATTCAGTTCAACAGCAATATCGCAAAATAATTTAAAATGAGCATATCTTTAGAATTTCCGATACGCAGTTCCGCACGGTGTAGATAAAAAGGCTTTGTTTTTCCTTTAGAGTGTTGCTATTATTGCTCGCTTTGAAATCGTTGAGTTTGTTCATCAAAAATTCGTTTAAGTTTTATAAAATATGAAATAGGTAATAAAACAAATTCCAAATTCGGGCTTTCAGATGCGCACATTTGGGTGGAAATGTACGTTACTCAAAATTGGATGGCTCTAGCTACAGTTGTTTTATCACATTTGGAGAAATATACACACATTTATGCAGATTCTTCATTATTTAATTTCTTTAAATATAATACAAGGATATAACTTTTGGTGGCAACAATTTGAAAAGTGATACAGCCGTTTATAGTGATTCAACGCAAAATCGCAAAACAAAAGCAATAGTCTTTCAGGGACAAAGCCTCTTTGGACTAAGAATCACATCTGTGGAAAAGCATCAAAAACCAATTTTAAAATAAACAGACAAACAAAGAAACAAAACAAAGCAAACAAAGAAACAGATAAATTAAATTAAATTAAATCACATTAAAAATTAAATTTCTTCCAAATTTTCAGTCTTTAAGTGTACTACATACGAAATATAAACAGGCAAGAAAACAAAGTATCATATTTCAGTGTATAAGTGCATTAAAACCAAGCAGATGAAAGCTTGTAATACATAATTTATAATAAATAACTGTTATAACATGATTAGAAAACAGTTGACTATGATCTACGAACTATGAGGAATGCACGACACAATAGGAGCGTAGAGTAATTGAGTTGCATATAAATGAGGGCATAATACGGCGAAGGACCACTTAACGTTATTGAAGACAAAAGAATCTAATATGCATTATGCAAATAGACAGAGGTTTGAAACTTTGCGTGTAGATAAGAACATAGTAGAATACACATGCAACTGATAAGGAATTTTCTTTGGAACATAGGTTATGAATAGGGTTAGGAAATATTTTTAAGTTATATTCCATCTTTTTATCCAATTTACCTCCTATATAGTATTGTGATATATTTCTGTGATAAATAACTGCGCGACTAAGATTAATATCATAAATGAATTAATTGTAGTAATTTTGCTATGTATTACGATATATTTTTCTGTTTTGCACTTTATACAATCATGTCAAATTTGTTTATGCTTTTTTGTGTTCAGTTTCAGATAAACAAAGTGTTGTATTTAAAAATAATTCGGATTTTAGTTTATCACCGAACATTAAAAAAAATTAGATCAACATTTTATGAAAAACTGCAAAGATGTTTTACGTACTTTTTTTTTTTGGAATATATATTGTTAGTGATCGTACTAATGATGTTATCATTCGGGTATTATTATCGAATTATCCCACCCGCATGTATAAGAAAACATAGAAAATACATCGCTTATTGCGATCAACTATTCGGTTAATGTTATTAAAATATTATAGAATGAATTCTTTAAACTGAAATAATGCCATCAAATAAAAGATAAACTTCTCAAATTAGGTGGAAATATAATATAAAAATTCTAAATTTCGCAGAGGAATTGAGTCGTCAAGAATCTTGATTTTTATTTCAGGCAACGTTTAAGTCTTGCAACTGCGTCTCAGAAAAGATAATAAAGAACTCTTTTATATATGCTGACCTTTTAATAAATGATGAAATGCAGTGAAATAATTAAGTGACAGTGAATTAAAATACAGTGAAAAATAAGTGTTTATATGTTTCTAGTAATATTAAATTAAAGTCCGCTGATAGTTTGAAGGATATTTTTGGCATCGCTCAGTGTTTTCATTCGGTTAATGTTACCAAAATAGTAATGAACAAATCTGATCACATACTTGATTATTAGGTTTTCATTTTAAGTATCAACGACTGTATGCATAATCGTTGATATGGAGGTTTCAACTGCTGGAATAGGGTACTACTGTTTTTGCTTTGCAAATTTCGTGATATGGCTAATACAAACATTGGACAATTCAGGGAGGAAAAATGTCTGCTGCATACCTCGCTGAAAAAAGTTAACAGCTGTGTCTTGAATAATTAACACTTGTTTTTGTTAATAAGTGGATAGTCATGGGAAGCATTAAAATGGCGTTGACTTGTAAAGGAATAAAATCGCGACGGTTTTTCTTCTCTAAAATTTGATACCGCTGCTTCGAACACTTCGTTTTAAAAATATGATTTTATGTTCTTTGTCTTAAATTTCTGGGGACTAATATTTTATTAAGTCTGTCTTAACTGTTTGGGGGGTTAGTTAAAATCTGAATACAAAGATGATATCGGATTTTTTTAAAATTTAATTTATTCATTTTTTGAATCGTCGAAAAATGGAAGATTGGGAAACTACAATGTCGACTTTATTTGTCTATTAGAAGAAACCCGGCAATTTTTTTTTTTAATGTTTAGAAAATATATGGCAATGGCACACTGATTCAAAATTTTAACTTTTCACTTTCAAGATCATTCTTCTTTTTCACTCTTATTACCATTTAATTTTTTTTAATTGCAAAATTTATTTAGTTGGTAAATAAAATTCAGCAGTAATTTATATTAAAATTTTAATAAAAAATGCCTGCCAGCGTACTGGCATATTTCGAGCCTTCATCTCTGGCAAATAGTTTCGAAAACTGTTTGGCTGTGACGGGAACGAGGTTGGCTTCATTGTTTGGCGCTATACGCTCCATCTGTTGCGAGTAACCCTAGGGAACTGGTGAAAGCGGACTTCACTTGTCTTGTTAACAAGGTTGGCGTCCGCCCCCCTACGGCCAAGCGGGAGCCCAAAGGCCCCAAAGCTTGCTTATCCAGTTTTCTTCTTTCAGAAAAGCCAATGGCCCCTGTTTTGTACCCATCGTCGATCCGATGGGATCTCAGCCATGAGAGAAAGAAAAAAATGCTGAGCAGCCGGACCCTACTTTGGAAACGAGAGGGAGCGTTCGAAATACGCAGCCCCCCTCTCTGTATCCCTCCCACACTCCTGTTTTCTCATATTAAATTCGGAATATGCGTCCATTAATATTTCTGACGTCAGCTGCTTTGTTGGAAGACATTTTTCTTGCTCTGGAATTGATGGAAGGTTCTTCAGAGCTCTAACAAGCTCCGAGAAAAGTCAACAAGTTTTAGTTCATAAATCAAAAGCGGCAGCGTTTCAAATAATTTAATGTTTAGATAGAGCAATTTGCTTCGCTGTTTCTGAATAAAAGTTTGTTTAAAGGAAATTGTTCGTGCTAAAGCTAGCAAACTAGTGTGTACATTTTTGTTCCAAGGTATTGATTTTGTTTTGAGTCATCAATACACTACTTCCTAAAAGAGACGTATGCTGAACTTTGCCTGATAAGACGTATGTTGATTATTAATGTAACACATTTGAGTGAATAATTTATTAACATGGATAAATATTGTAACTGTGAAAATATTTCTTCCGTTTTCCGATGTTCTTTACATATTTTGAAGTGAGAAGCCGATGTTTCTGTCATGACACACTTCAGGGAAAATTTTTTTCGCTTGATGAAAAACTTTCATAATATATGCTCAGATGCCATGGAAAATCGTATAACGAGTGAAATTTATAAGACATTATTTCATAGTAAGAATTCCAGGAGTGGCCGAACAGTAAAATTCCTGCTCATTGGATAGTGCGATCCGGTAACAATATCGACGATTGGACTGACAGTATGGGAGCTGTCAGGATATTCCTCATGTGTAACATGAAAACGAGGCAGGTTTCCTTAAGAAGTCCTCCACGAAGGCCTTCCTTCCTGAAGCAGATAAGCCGTGAAGTACTTTGCCATAAGCTAGATAACTCATATAAAGAAAGCTACTGAAGCTCTGAGTTTTTAAATAGCATCATTTCTTCTTTATTTTTAATTTTTACTGCTTTCCTTTCCATCCTTCTCGTAATTCAATTTTTTAAGGGATCTTTTTACTATTACATAAAGAAGTCCGTTTTTTAGTCCAAAGGGGCAATTTGCCCAGAAAGGCTATTAATTTCGTTTTGCATTTTACGTTGGTTCATCATAAACAACATTCACATTTCAAATTGTTGCCACCAAATATTAGAGTCCTGCATTATATTTAAAAAAATTAAATAATGAAGAATCTTCATGAATGTATATATGCTTCTCGCGCTGTGAAAAAACGACGGTACCTAGAGACATCGAATTTTGAATAACGTAGTTCTCCACTCGAATATGGGCATCTGGAAGCCTGAATTTGGAATTTGTTTTACTATCTATTTGATATTTTGTAAAACATTAACAAATTTTTTATTAGCAAACTCAACAATTGCAATGCGAGCAATGGCAACACTGTACAGAAAGAAAGGGGGGGGGAATTAATCTCCAGCGTGCTAGACTGTGTATCGGAAACTCTACAGGTATGCTCTTTTAAAATTATTTTGTGATACTGCTGTTGAATTGAATTTTATGGTTTAAGTGCGAAGAGCATGATATTTAATAAATAAAGATAACACACAAAACGTTAAAAAAAATGCTCCTTTGAGCGTAATATAAAATTTGAAAGACTTCAGAATTTTTTTTTTTCTTTCACGTATCTGATTTTAAAAAGTAAATTGTAAAAATATGCAGAACTGATTGCAATGAGAAACACACGCATTAGTTTTGATGGAAAATTTAATTATTTCTTAACGAGGTTGGTGTCGAAGCCCTAGGGCGAAATGAAGGGGGGTCTACTGTCTTGGATAAGATGAACAGTATAGTTACATCTGTTAAAAATTCACTAGCAAAAAAAATTCATGAATTTATATAGCATAATATCATTTTTAAACTTAATTTTATACGTTAAAAGTTTAATCATGCGTAGAGACGAATAAATACATCTTCACTGCGATTTATATGTGGTACCTCATTAATCACAAAGCTAATAAAATAGGTATTTTTAAGAATGTAATTATATTTTAATTGCACAGTGAAGTTTAAAATAAAATTGTTATAAGTGGCATAAATAATTACTGTTAAGTGCAGAGGTAAGAGAATTGTTTCAAGAACTGGCACAAATAACATCAAACATGGAACGATGCATATTACGTTTTTCCTCCTTTTTAAGCTTCAAATCAGCATTAATCACTTTGTTTGAAGTTGAGACTGAGCATTTTAATAATTATGCAACTGTTTTTTGACTTCGCAAATTTTCTTTTAACATTAAATTTCTTACTTTTGCAACATTCCAAACATACCGTTTTTTCCCTTGGATATGCATTTTGAATAGTTTTTCTTCTTGAAGCCAAACTCTGACGTTTTTTTCCTTTCTTATTGACAGTACTATCTATTATTGTTTTAGATATCGAAAAATCACAGATTTCACTGCAATTTTTAATAGCTAATACGAATAGCTTTCTTCGGAAAGGGCACAAACATAGACTTCCGTCCATTGCTTCTTTAAATGCGTCATTCTGCATGAAAACAAAATTGTCATTAAGCAGACGATAATTTACACTTTCAAAAATATATTTGCAGTTAAACAATTTTTTCCAAGCGGGCGATTATTTTATAGCAAAGCAAAATCGTCTAAGAAAGTGTGCGAACTACCTCTGTTTTATTTCCTTATTTCGATCTATTGTATAATTGAACTTCACTGTGTCTATGTTTCAAGAACTATAACATAAAAATAAATGTTATGCCTTAAGAATTTTATGAAGGATGCCATAAAATTTTCCTTAAATTGATTGAAGTAGTATTCAATATTTTCAATATTCATATTTTACAGAATTTCGAAAATACTTCAGTTACATTAACAGTTTTTTTAATAAAAATGTACCTGTGCAAAAGAAGTATTAATTCGGGAAAAGCAAATCAGAAAATCTCAAGACTTTCTCAATTACTGTCAAGAAGTCTGTGAATTTTAAATGATGCGTTTAGGAATCAAAAGTTAAAGTGTTTCGACAGGTATTAAAATATATGTTTACAAAATTTCGTAACGTGACAGCTAGTTCTGTAATTCAAATCTTCTTGAGTACAGGTTATTTTTAAGTCATTTCATTGTTAAAATATCTGAGTTCATTTTTTCATGCTAGTTTTGAAGCTGTCAGTAAATTTTGTTTTAACCTGCTAAGGAAAAGCTGCTTGCAGTGATCACATTTGAAATTTGTTACAAAAATACTCAAAATTAGTAAGAGTTTTTTTAAAAAAGGCGTATATGGGTGTTACATAAAACTTCTATAAGAACAAAATATCTCTTCCTTTTAATGATAAGGTGAAGAAAATACAAATAAAGAGAAATCTAACTTTCCTTTCATTTGCTGAATACTTATCGAATCCGCTTAGTTTGCAGAGATGTTTTGCAATATTTTTAGCCCCTTATTGTTGATAGATCTCATAAAATTCTGGTTCTTATCTATAAAAGAAACTGTAATAAATAGCTTGAAACATATTGCAATATTTGCTGTTATACTTCCATATCTTGCTCTTAACAATGTAATAAAGTGTATTTCTTATTTTCTTTTTAATTCAAAATTCTTAAGAAACGAACGTTGTTAAAACGATTTCGACGTCACATATATAACAATGCGTTCATATTTGTGTTTGCAAATACATGAGATAACAAGAAAAATTCAAGATCTTTGCATCTCATTTGCTGTGGAAATTGATTGAGCAATATTAGCTGGTAATTTATTTTTTATTATTATTGAAATTTAAAATACACGTTACTATCCACCTACATTACTTTTTGTTGTCTCAAAGTGGAATCTGAGTACAGGTGTCATCTTCAAACAGTTTTAGCGATTACGATAGAGTTTTTAAAGATTCCTTCAAGGACACAGGGAAAACTTGCGGCCATCTTTGCGAAATCTTAATGCAGCTGAAATTGTCAGTTACAGGGATGATATTCTCTTTCAATTGCTGTGTTACAGAACATGAAGTATCTGGCCATTTATTCCTCTGCATTTAACATGATCTTCGAATAAGATGATGGCTATAGTTACCATGAACCTTTTTAAACAATGATTACTTCTAGCCATAATACTACAAGTAATCACGCTGTGACTCATGTTTCAACGACACAATATCTCCATAATTTTGGATATCACGCCTGCTTTCATGTATTCTAAGATATACTTTTAGACATTTCCAATAGTAATCGATATCGAAAAGGTTCCTAAACCTCTATCCTCCATACTTCTTTATGAGGTATGCAGGCTAACGAGAAAATTCTGCAATATATGACTAATAAACGACGGTGCCCAATCCAATAGGATAAAGAGTGTGTGAAAAATTAACTACATTGAGCTTGTTAAGACTTTCATAAACAAAAGAGATGTTCATACAATGGCGTAGCTAGAAGGAAGGTGCATGAAAAAAGAACGTCTATGTACATATTCTTTGTACATAACAATACATATTCTTTGGCATGGAGGTAAGAAAGGAAGGAGGGACCAATCCGGCACTACAAGTGAAGCACTGCTCCAAGGCTTCGGTCTCCGGATGGGATGTTTTTTGTTTGCATTCAAAAGCTCCCTCGACAACGCTTTGATATTATTTGGATATAGAACAGTTCCATACAAATCGAAAAACAGGACACTTCCGCATAAAAGAAACATTCCTTGTGTGATGGATAACATCAATTTGTATAATTTAGTGCCATTTACGCAAAAATAACATTTTGGTTATTTTTCGATAACTAACAACAGCGAGTTTGATTCTGAATTCGTTTTATAAAATTCTAAGCTGTTGAACTGCAAAAATATAGATTTTAGCAAAAACGTTATGCTTAAAGATTGAAAAACACCTCACGGTACTTTTAAAATTGTATACGTCTTTCGATATCCTTGATAGAGTATTCGCTACTTTTTTATTTTATGTTCTAAAAGCCAAATTTTTTATATAAAAAAACTTTTTTTTTGTTATCCACATATTATTGTAACGTGTACTTTTTAAAAATTTTTAGAGGAGAGGCTTTATAATTGTTCATTTTAAACTCATCATTTTATTTTATTAAGAAAATTATTACAGTATTAAGAAGAGTTTTAGACAATGTATTGTTGAAATTAAGGAGAAAATATCCGGTAAGTATAATTAAAAAAATTATTCCCTTACATTTTTATAATAACTCAATTACAAGTTTTAAATGATATTTAAAAAAATTCCTTTTTTTATTCCCTTTCAGAAATATTCCGAGAACGTTAAGTACATGGAAATGAGTACCAATATTTAACGTATTTCAATATTAAAATAAAAGGTGCTCTAATTTGAAATGGACCGAATAGAGTATTAATTATAAATTGATTTGGATTTTTCGATTTAAAAGATGCCTCAAAAGCTACAAATCATGTTATAGAAAGTATTTTAGGAAAAAGCTCTATAAACAGAAAAGAAATAATGTATAATTTTAATAGTAATAATACAATAAACTTTGATCTTAATTTTTGTAATCCTTAACCGAATCAAATCGAATTACCTTAACATTTTTTTCTAATGTAATTAACGAAAACTTGTGAAAATATTTCATTCAAATTAAACCGTTCTGAGCAAACTGTTCTGTGAAAAGTATAGCATTTGATTCCGTTCAGAATGAAATGCTGTTTAAAACTGTATTCTTTTCACATTCTTGGGACTCTGAAATATTGTAGAAAAAA
This sequence comes from Stegodyphus mimosarum, assembly GCA_000611955.2. NCBI lineage: Eukaryota > Metazoa > Arthropoda > Arachnida > Araneae > Eresidae > Stegodyphus > Stegodyphus mimosarum. The sequence goes on from KK113208.1 coordinate 178,422, forward strand.
GTAAAATATATACATTTATGCGTGTATTTGCGATGTAATTACAAAATATTTACATCCGATCGTGCCCAAACCCATTGATCTTAATGGTAAGTCACTGAATGTTTTGGTCACCAGAAAGGGATCTCCAATGCTTCAAAGCAGTGTATGGGGAAAACCGGTTTGGGCCTCTCCTCTTACTTCCTAACTCCATGGGAGGATGAAAGGGATGGTCCTCCTCTAGGGCACATTTTGGGGTAACAATTATCATGTGACGCGTGAAAAACGCACGTATCTTCCAAGCAGAAATACTAATTGAGATTTAATGGATTATAGCAAAGTTCACTACGATTATCTGTCTAAGGGGAGGAATATCTTGTTGGAAGACTTAAATTCTCCACAAAGCATATTCACGTTACGAAAGGGGCAATGGTCCATATTCATGTTATGGATATAACATTACGTACCTTACGTACTTAGATAAACCCCATAAGGCAGCCAGCCTGTTGTTTGGGTTTGACCCTATGTAGAACTACCTGTATTCAGACTTCTTATCCACTTAGACATTGGTGAGGTGAAGAATAACGATATACCGTAGTGTGATACGGAACGTAATTGAGGAGAGAATTGTTTTTAGACAGCGAAAGTTTTCAAAGAAATTACAAACAGATATCAATAGCTTTTCCGTTTTATCATTCTTATTCCATTAAAACTTTTGAACGTAAAACAGGAATGACCATTAAACTGTTATATTAATGACATAAATAACTAAGAGTGAAACAGAAATACTGCAACGTTTTATTTCTGTTACTACTTGGGAAGACGAAACTGAGAAGTGGAAAGGTAATCGCTTTGAAATTTTACAATTTTATTCTAAAATAGTCTCCAAAACGAAATTCGAAATACTGCAATTCTACTTAGAATTTTTCTTACAGTTCCTGTAAGTATTACTTGTTGTGAGAGAAGTTTTCTGAGACAGGAATTGATTGGCTACTAAGATGGTACCTAAGACTTAAAAATGAGTATGTTGTATTTATTTATTTCCCTATATGTCGTTTTGATATATTATAAATTTGATTTTTTGGTGTACATATAGAGAAGCGGCAAATGGACCACCCCTGGTGGCAAAAACTTTAAAATGCACCCTTTCCAATCTCCATCAGGCACACCTGAATAGGGTCTCGCCTCACATAGGAACAGTGGACAACGAAAAGGCTGACGAGATAGCCAAGCTCGCAGCCACATCCCCATATGTTCTTAAAAGAGACATTCCTATCCTTGTCCCCCATCTAAAAAAATTATTTTCCAGCATCTTCACAAACAGCAAGAAAGATGGGATGCAGAATTAACTGGGAGAAGAACGTTCAGATTCTTTCTCCAAGTCAGTACCAATTTATTAAGTGCCAACTGAGCCCTCACGTAGTATTTTACGCGCCATTACACATTTTGTACTTGCTTGTACCATTTTTGCTGCAGAGTCACTGACCAGTGCCTTTGCGGAGACGCTGGCAGCCCTGATGATTTATCTTTGTCCTTACGCAAGCTTTGTGCATCTCAAGAAACGGACAGAAGATACACACCTTTCGGCATGGGTCTAAAGCAGAGTAAAAGAATCCTATAGCTCAGAGAAGAAAAGAGCGAAGGCCATCAGCTTGTTTTAATACTACAGTTTTACCTACGGCTTACGTAACTCCCTATGGAACTCTTTCTACTGACAGCACTGCCATCCCGAGCCTAGTGTGACAAACTGTAACAGCAAATGAATCATTAAGAAAACAACCAGCTGGATATTATTAGAGACTTCCTGTTTTGGACTAACTTTAAGAAACTCATTTTTAGAGCCAGGGTGTAAGCGATTCGGCCAGGAAGAATGTCCTGAAGGCTAATGGGTCTTTATCCCCTAATGCTTTTATGATGCCGACTTGTTCACGGCTGTTCGCTGCTCTTTTTTGAGAAGAGACGAAGCAGTGGAGTTGGATGAACATGTAGTCAGAAAGACTGTGGGAAACTCGTTCCTTCCCTTCTGTAAGATATAGCAATGTAACAATTTACGCTATTCATCATTTATTTAACCACGAATGAATTTGTTGTTGAGTTTTAAATAAATTTAAAAAGACAATCCTGTCTTGCTATTTTTCCATAAAAGCTCGGAAACGTTACAGCTATAATAATTTGGTGGCAGCAGGTATGATGAAAATCCACGAAGCAGTTTTAGTTTGGTCATCGAACGAGAACTCTTGTGCTTAACAAAGAAAGAATACGGACGTCAGTCCGGGTGGAAAAAAAGGACCGTCAGGCTCCGAAATTCAACTCCGCGCTTTTCTAAAGAAGATTCCAGACGTCAGTCCGGGAGAAAGAGAGGACCGTCAGGCTCCGAACTTCAGCTCTGTGTTTTTAAGTTCCAGACGTCAGTCCGGGAGAAAGAAAGGACCGTCAGGCTCCGAAAATCAACTCTGTGTTTTCTAAAGAAGATTCCAGACGTCAGTCCGGGAGAAAGAGAGGACCGTCAGGCTCCGAACTTCAGCTCTGTGTTTTTAAGTTCCAGACATCAGTCCGGGAGAACGAAAGGACCGTCAGGCTCCGAAAATCAACTCTGTGATTTATAAAGAAGATTCCAGACGCCAGTCCGGAAGAAAGAAAGGACCGTCAGGCTCCGAAATTCAGCTTTGTGTTTTTCTAAAGAAGATTCCAGACGTCAGTCCGGCTGAAAGAGAGGACCACCAGGATCCGAAATTCAATTCGCTTGAAGTTTAGTGGGACAGCCATTGTCCGAAGATTTTCAGCATCTTTAAGTTGTAGTGTCCGGAAAGTGTAGTGTGGTGATATACGTTTGTGTGGTAATTTAGTGCATGTGCCTTCAGCGTCCAATAAAAGAATTAAGTTGTGAGATTCAACACTTTCATGTTCCAGGCTTCAATCAGAATTTCAACTCTACAGTCCAGGCGGGTAAGTACCTTGGATTTTTTATATTGAGGCAGTGAGGTTTATTAAATATAGTATTTCTATTGTGTCATTTATGTCACTTCAGGTAAATGTTTTCTAACAAATATTGGTTTCGTTGAAGCTTGCAAATGCGTTGATTGATATTTATGTTTTTATATTTTATAAGAAAATATATTTAAGAATTTAGGAATAAATTTAGAATTTTGAATTCAGAAATTATAATTAAATAATATCTTAAGAATTTGAAGTTGTATCAATAGAGTGAATTGTTGTGAGTTTTGCTACTATTATGCTTCTATAATTGAAGAGTAAAATTCTAATATTTCTAAAGATTCTATCTTTTAAAGGGTATTCTGAATTATCAATTGTAAGTCGTCTTGAACGTTATAATTATTAGAAGTAAATGTTAACTGTTATGGTATGTAAGAATTATAAGTTTGTAAGAATGTATTTCATGTAAGAAATATAATTACGTAAGAATTATAATTCCAAAAATTTTCAGTTCATTGTGTTAAAAATGAAGATCAGCAAATCTTGGTAGCTTAAAATTAAACTGTTGTTTATTTGATTTTCAGTACAAAATATGAATTATCATTTTGTGTAAGAATTATGAGAAGTGAAAATGTTCAGTTGAAAGTGTTAACAGAAAGTTTAGAAATCACTAATATCTTACGTTCAAACTGTGGTTGTATTGATATTTATGAGTATTTATACGTTTACTTTAATTTACTTTTGAATGCATACCTTAATATACTATGAAAGTTTTGATGATCTGAATGTGAATATTGTATTATCTAAAGCATATTGTATTATCTTAAATTCTCAATTTAACTAATTGCAACTGAGTGCATCCTGTTCACAGTATAGTGTAAATTGTCTTGAATGTATGTTTAGAATACCAGAAATTGTTCTGAAAAAA
>KK113208.1:183176-220626 GCA_000611955.2 Stegodyphus mimosarum
TGTGACAAACTGTAACAGCAAATGAATCATTAAGAAAACAACCAGCTGGATATTATTAGAGACTTCCTGTTTTGGACTAACTTTAAGAAACTCATTTTTAGAGCCAGGGTGTAAGCGATTCGGCCAGGAAGAATGTCCTGAAGGCTAATGGGTCTTTATCCCCTAATGCTTTTATGATGCCGACTTGTTCACGGCTGTTCGCTGCTCTTTTTGTGAGAAGAGACGAAGCAGTGGAGCTGAATAGACATGTAGTCAGAGAACTCTGTGGGAAACTAGCTTTTTCCCTTCTGTAAGATATAGCAATGTAACGGTTTACGCTATTCATTATTTATTTAACCACGAATGAATTTGTTGTTGAGTTTTAAATAAATTTAAAAAGACAATCCTGTCTTGCTATTTTTCCATAAGAGCTCGGAAACGTTACACTAGGCTATTATATGGTAGATATTATGATTCTCTCCCCTAAGAAGATGTTTAAATTCCATGCGCGTTCATGCCTAGGTCGTGCAAAATATAAGATTGAATCCATAAATCAAGTTGCCAGGTGCCTGGAAAAAAGACATAATCCTTTATGATAATAATCATGAGATATGTCTCATTTCTCAAAGCTTAAGCAGTTACTATTACCACATATTGTATCTATAATAAGCAATATGTTGTGACCGCTTGCAGGCAAATAAACCTTACCTAGATATGAGTCAATATATTTTCCGTTACATATGACAAATAAAACTAAAAGCATCATATAAAGAAAAGTATGTAAATTTTTAGTTTAAAAATATACGATTCTTTAATCTGTAGAGTCAATAGGTTTTCGAAATAGGAGATATGAAAAAAGAGTTATGCGCTCGCCGGGACTCGAACCTGGACCTCTCGAATACGCGGCGCGTGTGTACCGTTACACCACGAAGGCATGCTGAAAGGAGGGGGAAAATAGCTTATCAATTTCAATTTTTAGACACTGGTTTAATACGATGTTTTGGGTTGCTTAAAGTTAACATGCAGGCTTTAGAAGGGAAGTATATTTAAAAACAAAAGGCTTGATTTCTTGAAAAAATTAAATTTTTCTTCCTAAAACTCATGATTATGTCCAAATAGAATACTCACTTACGGCTTTATGTACCATATTTTACTCCATAGTTGCCAAAGAAAAAACGAAATAATTACCAAAACGTCATTAAGCTTTTACCCAAGAAGCATCTCCATTTCTTGATAAAGGCTGACAATCCAGTGGTAATGTAAATTAGTTTCTGACAATCATTTATTTTGCATTGAAGTGTAACTAATATTACTTTCTCCAAAACTTTTGACAATGTAAAACTTTTGATGTCTCCAAAACTTTTGATGGATTCCACTGATTCATTGCCACTGTACTTTCAGGATTCCACTGATTCATTGCCACTGTACTTTCAGAAAAAGTTTAGCATTTTACAAGAACTAGATAACTTGCTAAGCTCAATCCAAAGGTTGAGTTTCTTGTTCAAGTGCCTCACTACAAAATAATCTAAATTGAAATTTTCCCTCTAAGATAGAATATTTTTTTCTCTGCTCCGATTAGCATGGAGTCTAGCGTGTTTCTATTTCTTTGGACCAAAGTTCGAATCTAGAAGAAGGCATGAATGTTTGAAGATGCATAATGTCTTTGCGGCATGGGGCCACTTAAAACGCCATGGCTGATCTCTATGAATGCAGATATTAGTTTGCAAATATTGCAAGTTACAGACAATCAATCACGATTGACTCTCGTACATATGGTAATTAGGCAGTCTTGAAAACGCCAGCATTCTGAAGAGCTTTAGCAGCTTCATTTAAATGCTGATACCAAGTGTTTATAACTTTCGTAGGATAATTTATTACAATATTTGTGTTTCTGTGGTTGAAAGAAGATAAATGGCAGGTAGTGAGCGTTGGCTAGCAATCGGACGGATTGAAGCAAGACAATCAATCAATGATATTGCTTTTATCGAACCTGGAAATAATTCCAAACAAATGAAACTGTTGTGCAGAGACCCGTGCCCAGTGGACCAAAGGTTGCGACCCTTTATGAAGATTGTTATATTGCTGTAGCATTGAAGCGGAATCGACAAAAGACCTTCACAACTGTTACATCCATGGTTGCAGCGTAACTTGCGTAATTTAGTTATTAACCGACTCCTCAGAAGTCAAATATCGCAAATTTTGAAATTAAATTTAGTTTTATGAAGTGTACCAATACCACTTCAGGCTTTGAGATACCTTAATCATTGGTGACTAAATCATGGAGACAGGCATCGTAAGCATTGTAGAAGAAATAAGAGAGAGAGCGAGATGTTGTATAAGTTGTAAGAACTGAATCCATATTATGTAAAAAATTCATTGTTCATAACACAATTAATAAAGCTGTAGAATACTAGTAGTTTATTCAAAATTCTATTTTTGACGGTTCAACAAGCAGTTTGCATGGAGTTATTGTATTTCACGATGATACAAAAAGGAATAGTTCTTTTCAGAAAGCCCTCTATACTGTGGCGTTTCTGCTCTTGGGAGGCAGCCTTAGTGAGCTTTAAAATAATCCAGTCGACGAAGATAATTGTTACTTCATGTGTCATTTTTTTCGCTTTTAAATTACTCTCGTTATACTCCAGCATTTATTGTGAGTCCGATTTTTATTATACACTGACTACCAATAATTATTTGGACACCTGTGATAGGAAAGTAAAACTAACTTTATTCAAAATCAATAGTTGGTAGAGCCTCCACGAGAGGTAATTACAGCGTGGACCCTCCGGGGCATACTTTCCAGAAGTCCACATGACAGCTAGTGGTATTTTTTTCCACTCGGCTTGGAGAAGACATAGAAGTTCCTTCACCGATTTTGCACGGGTAATGCACCCCTGAATTCGGCGATGCAACTCGTCTCAGAGGTTCTCGATAGGGTTCAGGTCTGGACTCTGGGCAGGCCAGTCCATTCGATGAACTCCATTCGCACCATACCAAGCCTTGGTTAACGTCGAAACATGACAACTGGCATTGTCGTCCTGAAAGTAACAGGGGTCCAACCCGTAAAACTGCCACAACGTAGGAAGCACATTGTCATCCAAAATAGTGCAGTAGGCATCAGAGTTGAGCTTACCATGAATGGGGACCAAGGGTCCCAGCCCATACCAGGAGAAACACCCCCAGACCATAATTCCACCTCCGCCGAACTTGACTGTTGGCACAATGCATTCTGGCAGGAGACGTTCTCCAGGAAGACGCCAGACCCAGACCCTGCCATCCGAACGGTAAAGGGTGAACCTTGATTCGTTACTCCAAAGAACCCGTTTCCACTGATCTACGGTCCAATTTCGATGCGCTTTGCACCACATTAACCCAGCAGCGCGGTTGGACTTTGTGATCAAAGGTTTATGGGCAGCAGCACGACCATGAAAACCAAGCAGATGTGCTTCCTTACGGATGGTATTCATTGAAACAATACTCCCGAATGCCTGTTGAAACTCCTCGCGGATGAGGGCCATCGGTTGGTTGTGGTTCTTCCGAATTTCTCTGAATAGCACTCGTCGGTCTCTACCTCCCAGTTTCATTGGTCTGCCGACTCGGGGCACATTCCGACAATCACCGCTCACCTTCCACTTCTTAATCACATAGGTCACTGTCGATTTTGGGTACTTCAGATCGCTAGATATGTCCCTTAAGGATCGGCCACATTTGTGATACCCGATAATTATACCTTTCTCGAAATCAGAGAGCTCCGAACTGCGAGGCATCTTGCATGCGACTAAAGCCGATGGTGTTTCCTACACGATATATACCGGAGGAGTCCGTGACGTACCTTAGGACCGCAGATATCGTCATTTGCATAGGTCGCCAAATACTTATTGGTAGTCAGTGTATTATTGCTTCATTTACAGTTATGATTCTTCAATTCATCATGAAGGAAAAAAATAAAAAAATAAATCTGAAAGCTTTCAGATATTTTATATTACGCCCAAAGGGGTGTTTTGTTAACGGTTTGTGTGTTACCTTTATTTATTAAATACAATGTTCTTCGCACTTAAACCATAAAATTCAATTCAACAACAATATCACAAAATATATTTGAAAAGAGCATATCTTTAGTATTTCCGATACACAGTCTCGCGCGCTGGAGATCAAAATGCTTTTTCTGTACAATGTTGCCATTGCTGGCTTTGAAATTCTTGAGTTTGTTAATGAAAAATTCGTTAAGTTTTACAAAATACAAAATCGATAGCAAAACAAATTCCAAACTGCGAATTTGGGCTTTCAGGTGCCCATATTCGACTGGAGGGCTACGTTACTAAAAATTTTGATATCTCTGGGTATATTTATTTTTCCACAGTGCGAGAATCATACATACATTAATGCAAATTCTTCATTATTTAATTTCCTTAAATATAATGCAAGGCTCTAATATTTGCTGGCAGGAATTTAAAAAGTGGAACGCCGTTTTATAGTGGACGACGCAAAATGCCAGAAAGAAATCAACAGCCCTTCTAGGCAAATTGCCGCTTTGGGCTAAAAAGATCTGATATTGAAATTTTTAAAATCAACAGATAATTACTGCAGAAAGCATTTTGTTTAAGTGCATAGTTTTATAATTTATTGTCCAAGTATAACCCGTCATACAACTGCACGAATATTTCTTAGAAAACAATCCCAAGCAGAACTTAAATCCGCACCGGTCTCATTTTTTGGAGGTAAATCATTATCATAGCCAGAGCGACCGGGGCCCTAAATAAGAGAGGCTCCGAAATAAATGAGACCGCGATGGCTCACTAACGGTTCGTATGAATACATGTCTATCTGTTTCCCTTTTGAATTTGTTCTTTTTGTTTTCATACTTATGTTTTTCCATTTAAATTTCCTTCCATTTTCTCATACTATTTCTAGCATACTCTCAAATCTCATTAGTGACGCTTTAATCGTTTTTTCGTTTCTTATTGGTGTGCTGGAAAAAGAATGATCTTTGCTTCAATTATTGCTTGATATAGTACTTTATAATGTATAATCAGGCCTCAGTATATACAGTACAGTCTACTGTATAATCAAGGTTCTGCTGTTCTTTAGATTTCAAATGAAATTATTATTCCAACTGAAGCCCCGAAAGAGACAAAATCAAGTTTTTTATTTATCTTTAAATTAACTTAAAGTTATTAAATTTTTATTTATCTCTGCATTTTATTGAACTTTATCTACATTTATTTTATTATTTTAAATAACACTCATTCTCTGATTTATTTTTAGCCCAAAAGGCGTTAGCCCAGAAGGGTTTCGTTTTGGTATTTTGCGCTGGTTCACTATAAATGTCGATTCACTTTTCAAACTGTTGCCACCCAATATTAGAGCCCTGATAAAACAACGGTACCTACAGCCATCAAGTTTTGAATAACATACGTTTCCACGCGAATATGGGTATCTGGAAACCCAAATTTGGAATTTGGAATTTCTTTTATTACCAATTTCATATTTTGTAAAACTTTAACGAATTTTTGATTAACGAACTCAACGATTTCAAAGCGAGCAATGGCAACACTGTACGAGGGAAATGTTTTTTTTCCCCGGCGCGCTTGACTGTATATCGGAAATTCTAAAGATATGCTCATTCTAAAATTAGTTTGCGATATTGCTGTTGAACGGAATTTTATGGTTTAAGTGTGAAGAACACGATATTTAATAAATAAAGTAACACATAAACGTTAAAAAAACACTCCTTTGGGCGTGATGGGAAATCTGAAAGCTTTCAGATTTTTTGTTTGTTTTTTATTCATTTATTTTTGTTTGGATTTCCTGCCGGCTTTCCATAGGGCTCAGGTACTTTTAATTTTAGAAATTAAACACTGCTCCATGCTCAAAAAGTTCGGGGAAAATGCTTATAGAAGGTTCTCTTTAAAATCAGATATCTTATTACTACGTCACCTTCAAAATTACATTCGCGGACATTCACAAGTTACTTCAGCACTCCGGACATTCCTCGAAAGATCGGCGAAATGCCTCTTCAGATTTCCCTCATTGAACGGTAGTCGCTGTTGTTTCGGACGGTTAAAATTGTCTAGGAACATTAACACCGAAGATAACTTTTCATAAGGCCAAGAGACAAAAAATCCAATAAATGAGGTGGTTTGGGCATGATAAAAATTATTTTCTTATCACAGAAACCAAAGATTCTTGATGTCGCTTCATACACTTATCCTGCATTTCTCCTTGCAAAATACGTTAACAGTATCTAACAGCCAAATTCAATTATTAAAAGTCTCATGTTAGTGATATGACATTTTCCCTAACATTTTGAACAGAGGAATGCAGCAAAATGAATACGTGAAAGTATTATAAATATATTGCTATGAAATTTATTCGTACTCGAATTTTCACTCCTTTAGAATTTAATTTAGAAATGTGATCTCTTTACTTTACGTGAAAAAGCGATTTTTCAATCTTATAATCCATATATAAGAAATATTTTCTCGACAATAATATTACTTATCCAAGATACAAGTATGATGATGGTCAACGGCGTGCGCCATTGGACCTGCGTTTTCTTCAATAATGATGGAGATTTATTACCCTCGAAGAACAGAGACGTTTAAGCAGCTGCTAGCTCTTATACGTTTCGCCTAAATTAAATAATCCAATCCAATCCAATCTAAATTATGCCATTGTAGACCTAAAACGAAGAATTTATATTTGCTATTTAAAAATTTATTTCTATCACGTTTATGAGGTTATAACAACAGCTAAAGGCATACTAATTAACTTTAGCTGCATTTGATCATGCAAACATTGCGTGCAAAACGAAAAGAAGGGTCCAAAGTTATCTGAAAATCTAATAATTTAGTATTTAAAAAGCTATTCAACTGTCATAAGTATTATATCATGATACATTATTAGCAAAAATGACTCATTAAATTCATTCCTAGTTGTTTAAAACAATTCAACATAAATTAAGAATGTAAGCCATTATATTCTTTTAAAACTTGTTCCGTTCTGAAGAACAAATATTTCGGCTGTGTAAATGTTTATTTTAATTACATTAGTTTTGTAACCATCACGTGGTCTGCGAAGAACAAATAGCACTTAAAGAAATAAATGTTCTCGTAGTCTTGTAACTAATGGGCAAGTTTCTTCTGAGAAAATGAAGAAAAAAAATTTTAAAGCACAATTTCAGTTAAATTCATAGTTTAATTTACGAATTATTTACATATGTTGTTAAATGAAAATTAGCTTTGTTAATATGGCATAATAAATTTTCAAGAACTATAGAAACTAAGTATACGACATTCGGATCTTCAAATCATACGAGTTTTAAAAGATTCAAGATTTCGAAAATCGAATCTATGCCCTTTTTTTTTTAATTCAAATCTTTGGTATCTAAGCTAAAAATCTATTAAGCAATTTACTTTAGAAAGATTAGTTTTAATGAAGTCCAGTGGCAATATTCATTAAAAAACGTCTCTTGTAAATATGAGCAGTTCTAGAACACTAACATCAGCTTGTAGTAACCTTGAGTGCTACAATCTGAGTTTTTTGGAAAGAGCTTAGAGCTACATGTTTAGTGAAAATGTTTAGAGAGATCATTTGCATTATTTTTTGAAACAATTCTCTCTTCTACACTTTCTCCCTATGTATGCTATGGTTTAAAATATTTGTAGAAAAATATAATTGTACTGTTATTCAAATATATTTTGTGCAATTACATTGAAAAAATGAACTTCGACATTCAAGAGGTTTAATTATGCATTTCTTTTACTTAAACTCATTTCATTTATATCTTCTTAATGTAAATGAATCTTTAAAAATTGCATTCTTAAATTTCCTTTTCATTAAAACGAAACCTCAAATTTTGTTTTCATTAAAAGCTTTTAATAATCAGTGCAGTTCTTCTTCAATTTTTTTCTTCTCATTGCATTTATATAAAGTAAAGTATTCAAGAGATCCAAGAATTTCAGGATTTGGATTCGAGAAAACTTAGGATTCGTCCATTTCTAATCCAAGGACAATTGTCTTTCCAAGGACATTAATAACAAAATACGATAGCTGCTTTAAAAAAATAATTGGCGACCTCAAAAGTAACGATTCTAGATTTTATCTCTTCCCCATAAATTCATCTGTTCTCCCAAATTCGAGATTTTTCCATGTTATGTAACGTTTAATGCAGATGCCTCTTGCTCAGTCAAGTAATTGCAAACCAAAACTTTCCTAACTTGAACTGAAACTATCGACTCCCACCGGTCTTTCTTTGAAGTGCTGCGTTCTCTTTCGCTTACGTTTTTCTGCTGGTAAGACGCTGCTGTTCCACTCTGCTGCTTATTTGCTTAAGATGACGTCGTAATTCAAGACTCGTGTACATGGAACTTGTTGCATTCAATTATGATTAAAAATATCTTGTCTGCAAAAGGATGATTTGATGTGAGTAAAAAATAAAAGATTGTGATTCTTCGAGCTCAGTTGCGCTAAATGCGTCATCATGCTTTTCTACTCGGCCCTACCTTCAACCACTACGGTCTTCTCAGTCATGATGAATACCGAAAGATGCTAAAAAGTACCGCATTTCTCCTTCTACTCAATATTTAAAACATGACATATACATGTATAATTAACCGAAATTATGCACTATACTTTATTTTCTTATTTCGAGTGTAATATTGAAATGACTTGTTCTAAATTTTACTATTATAAATTTAATTCTTAAGAAAATTTCATTTTAATAAAAATTTTTTTAATTATTCTGTTCATTTTAATAACCCGAGCCAAATTCTTTGAGTTCTTGGTGGTATTTTTTTCTTTTATTCCTCCGAAAAAAAACAGACGTCCAATCCACTTAAAATGCCTATAGGTAAGGGAGGTAATGTTTTCAGTTCAAAAATTCCATAGAGAGTTTTCAGTGAATAAACACGAAACGGAGTCCCCACAACACGTCTTTATTATTTTTGCAATCATGTCTGTGTGTCTGTATGTGTGTATGTGATTTTTTCATCCACCATAACTCTTACATCAAACTTCCAAAAAGTTATATTTTTAGCATTTGTGCTTTCTGCATTCCCTTAAAGAGTTGATTAGATTCTGAATAAAATTAGACGGACGGAAACAGCAGAAAGCACGTAACAGTCTATAACATGGACTAAAAGTGTACAGGAAGTATATAGTATGGACTAGGAAGTTTACAGGAAGCACATAACAGTCTTCTCAAATCTGGTATTTAAAATAGGTTTGTGGTTAAGAACAACATATTCCATTTATAGGCATTAAACCTATAAATACAGGTTTTACCATACAGGTGATATTAAGATTTGCTCAGTTCCGCTTCCAATTTTGATTGAGAGCAGCCCGAGAAGACGAGTCCGAAGGTCTGCCACCTCTCTTAAAAAATCAACCTCTCGACGAAACTTTCGGCTCGCCGCATAGTTAAAGTGCCCCATGCCCCACATACACTATAGATTTGCAAATATCCATGCCTTCTGATCCCCCACGTCTCTTCCCCTACCATCAACCTCTCGAAAGAACTTTCGGCTCGCCACATAGTTAAAGTGTCCCCATGCCCACAGACACTATATATTTGCAAATATCTTCTGCGGAATTCGAACCGGCGCCTTTCGGTACAGCAGTCAGCTTCGCTAACCATTATTCCGGTCGGGGGGCCAGCATTTAAATCCATTAGCCTCAATCGTCAGTACGTTCCATTTTACTTTTGTGTCGAATCACTTTTCAGATAAAAGGATGCTACTGCCAAATGTTATCGCTATGTATTATTTTTAAAGAAATAATATAGCAAATATAAATAATATAACGAATGCATGCAAGCAACACTTAGCACTTTATCGGGAATTCTAAAGACACCCTGCTTTTAAAAATTTTGTGAGTGTTAAGTTATTGATTTTTAAATCCGAAGCATAAAACCCTCGCTGAAAGCGGGGGGCCACATCATTTAACACACTGCACGTACGGAAAAATCATATTCTGCAAAGTTACCTTTCTATGGAAAAAACGGGTTAGTGTAGTTCATATTAAGAAAGAATAATGTATCTATAATTTGTACAAACCTAAATATTATTGTAATTTAAATGGAAAGATGAAACAAATATTAATTGAAAAGATTTCTGTTACTGCTTAATACTTAAATATTAGGTACAATTACATTTTTTTTAAATAGCTGGTGATTTTTACTTAAGACACTGTCTGATGCAAATGATTAAACGTTTTGCGATTAGCAGTGCAAAGTTTTTCGATACTTCTCTTAAAGCGTGCTCTTCTCTTTTCATCTAGGTCGACCTCCATTACAAAATCAGAGAGTTCCTATGCCTCTTTTAACAATTTGTTCTGGGCGATAAAGGCTCTTTAGTTTCTTCATTGTCGATGCTTTCACCGTCTGCTGGTGCTATTCATTTGTCATTTCACAATCGCCATTGTCGACTAATTCTTTGATTTCTCCTTTTTCCATATCTGAAAATTCCTTCGCGGCCTATTACTAATTCTACCACATCTTTTTAACATTATTGGCAACTTTGGGCCAGCGCTGATGTTAGCAAGCAATCATTTGTTGATGAATTCGCTTGCTCCTGCGAGTTTAATCATTTCTATTCAGTGTCTTAGGTTGGATTGCTTCTAAAATGCCATTAGTGTATCGTGCTTTCCCTCGTCTAGTCCTCCATTCGCAGAGATGCAAACATGCCTGACATAATAGATTTCGAATGCTTTTATGATTCTTTAATCCATTGGTTAGATTAGGAAAGTGATGTCCGCTGGAATGACTAAAACCTCTACAATGGGATGGAATATTGTGAGGGCTTCACCAACATGACCTGGAGCATTATCCAGAATTAGGAGAACTTTAAAGCTCAGGTTTTGGTGTTCTAAATAATGTTTGACTTCCTTAATGAATAAATTTTCAAACCAGTCATTAAAGAGGACTATTGCAAAGCGGCTTTCCTGCATACCGCGTATAATTGAAATTCTCGCTTTGGGCAATTTAAATGGAGACAATTAATGTAACTCATGTACACAAAATCGCGTTCTGCAAGTCCACTTTCGGCAAAGGTCTACGTATATTATCAGAGGATATACTGTTATCGATGCGATATTTTCAAATCGAAGCATGAGAACCCATGTGTATGGGAGCACGTATAGTCAGCACTATCCGTTATACGGGAGAATACTATAACAAAAATGAGTAAATATAATTAACATTGAGCCATAAATTTTATAAACGAATTAGAGTTTATTTACAAACGATTAATCGTAATACGATTAAGAGTGATAGTTTACTTCAAGCATTCCATGTCTTAACATGAAACTGGCAGGAGCTCACGTGCTAGCCTTATCAGGATTTCTATGATATTTTTTAAGGATACACTCCATATCATTGTACTGTTTTTTCTTCCCCCCCATAAGACTACTCTCTTTTCGTTACTAATTTTATTCAACCTATCAGTATTCTTCTTCTCCAAGCTTATTGCCTTTTTGATTTAAAAATTTTGACTTTTTTTTAAAGGTATAAGAACTCCAGTCAAGGCTGTTCGTCACCGGAGACTTATAGTTTAAGGTGGTCTATACTTAGGTTACGAATGTTGATTATAGTGCCAGTCAGTGCTTTTCACGTTCATTGCTGTTTAGATGCTGAGGATCATTTGAGAAAAATCAGTAGATTTCTAAAATAGTAAATTTAGATTATTAAATAGAACTCCAATTATCCGAAGCAATTGGGACCGGACCCTATTCAGATAATTGGATTTTTTCGGAAGAAAGTGTCTGTATGCACATTAATAAATTACTGTATGTACCGTATGTTGAATACGGGAGAAAAAACTAATTTTAAAGGAAAGGGGTTTTTTATTAATTAAAATGAAAAGGCAACACTTTTAACGTACACGTATTACGTACTAAATAACGTACTGTGCAGTACTTACAAGTGCTGAAAGTCATTGCTTGCTGAACACCTCGGTCAAAGTAAGCTTGACTGTCTTCATTCGTTTTCAGGCAGCCAAGTCGCGCATCCGCTTGACAATGAGAAGTTGCATGTGGTCACACTCGCCCTCCCCCCCACGCTCCATCCACTTCAACCACGGAGCTAAGAATGGCTTACTTCCTACCTCCATTAACTTCAACGCAGTTTTCAAGGCTGGCAAACACTTCACTAGCTGATGGTCCCATGTTTGCTTCAAATTCTACATTGAAGTCATCTTCTTCTTTGACACTTTCTTCTCTCACACTTTCTGTAAATTCATCATCATTTAGAACTATTTTGTATTATCATTATTTTGCGAATCGCACTACATTTCCATCTTAATTTTTTTTTTCTTAAATTCTGAAAGCGATTCGGATAATCAGCGATTTGGATAGTCGGAGTTCGGATATTAGAGTTGTACTGTATATAAAAGCGCAATAGCATCCGACAAGAGTGTTGGTCACCAGTAATGTACAGGTTGACGGCCAGTTTCATGAAGTGTCCCCCCAAGAAAAACTCAGTACCATTTCAGCCTTTTAGATACCTAGATTTAATTCTTGGTGGCTAACCTACATGTCATTAGTTCAGGGCAGCAGTGTAAATTTCAATAAGTTTTGAAAGCAAAATTAAATCAGAGGGCATCAGTGCACTTAGCTGCTGGCACATCAGCTGCTGGTTACTTGCAGACTAATCATTGGTCTAACCCTATTTATATTTAATAGACATTCAGTTATAATGTAATGTATCATAATGTAATCATAACCTGTATGGGGCGCTTTAATAAATTTAAACACATTTTAAAAATAAAGTAAAACTGAATTATCTCGTTGACCGTAATCTAAAGACTCCGGTATCCATCAAGGCCATTTATATCTAGTATCTTACAGATTTCGATAACCAGTGTAGGGTAGTGAAGTGTTGTTAAAGGGGTAACATTTTCTTAATAACAGAAAATAAGTACTCCAAATTCTTTGGAGTCTTACTTTACGTATCACTACAAAGAATTAATTTGCATAGCGTTTTGATTCAAGAAAAAAAATGAAGTTAAAAGAGGAAGGTGAAGATGTAAGCTAAAATAGTAGGGATAAAAGGCAAGGAGTACAGATTAAATTATTTTGTCGAATGCAGAGAAAAACAAGCACTGCGATCAAACAGCGTTTTTTTTTTTTTTTAAATTTGCCTTAAACAGCAACTAAATTAATTACTTCAAAATAAACTGATAAACATGCCAAAATTAATTGCAATAACTTAAGGGATAAAAGAAAGCAAAATTACATGCTACTCAAGGCAAATCATGATTAGTCTCAGAGCGAGTAAATCCAAATCCATTGTTAACTCCGCCTTATATGATCCAAACATGCCAAGCCCATAACATGCGTAAGAATTATAACAATGAATACAAATTAATACTTTATGTCGTAAAATTGTTTGCTCAAAATGTCAAAGTAGGAAATGCATAAAAAGTAAAATTAAAAATAAATGACCAACCGAGTGAATTAGCTATTACATTGATAACAATATGACTTATCTATTATTTCGACATCTACTTCTTATGCTGACACATAATGAATTAAAACTTCCTTATTTTTTAAACATTTCCATAGATGAAAACACGTAAAAAGTACAAATAGATATTCAGTTTAAATAAGGACCCAAAATTACACTTTTTTTTTTAAGAATTCAGTTGATTGTAGGTGCTAACTAATATTCTTCAAAATATAATCAAATTGCACAATATTGCCCTTTATTGATAGATGATTATTTAACTTTTGCTTGCTCCCATATTCGACCATTTATATTTCTCATCGAAAGGATCGACGCTAAAGATTCCTCTTCTCTGAATGGAATAATATCTTCATATTACAGGTGTAAAGAAGGTTTTTGCCGTCGTCTTCGAATTTTCCTTTTTACAATATGCTTCTCTCTTTTTCTGGTGTTTTTCTTTTTTGTATCTTCAATTTTGAAGCCTTTTAGCTGATTTTGTTCTCTTTCTTTAATTTGTTTCATTGCTTATGTTATCTTCATTTTTACTATCGTCCTTATGTTTTTTCTTTCCATAATCAATAACTATTTCTTTTTTATTTTCGTAACTATCATCCATGCCACCTTCCTCTTCGTCGTCATCAGCATCCTGATCATCATCATCATCATCTTCTATATTCACATAATCACCGTGTTTATCGCCGTTATTATCAGTCATATAATTTCCGTCTTCATTATCATCATAATTCATAAAATTGCTTTCTTCATTGTTATCATCATTCATATAATCTCCATCTTCATCGTTCCACGGGCTGTCTTAACACGTTTTTCCTTTCTCTTATCAGTGCCTAAACTTAGGTTGGAGGCCAATTTTTTATATTAGAAATGTCCTTATAAGAGTCTTTTCAAAATTTTGAAGTGTTACATTACGTTACTGTTACGTTATGTTACATCACTCTAAACAAACATTGTAGTGTTCTGCTCTACACTAACTTCTTAAAGTATATAGGCCTACAATAACAAGTGGCTTTGATTTCACTGATGATCATGCGTTTGACGGCGACTGATGTCCTTTGTTTTAGTTTCACAACATAAGGGTGATTTGGGATTGTTGCATTTTCAAATTCTCTACACTTTTAGCTTTCTAATAATACCTGAAAAAATACGTTGCCTTCTAAAAATACGTTAATCTCTATGAAAATTATAACTGTCAAAAATCTAGTTTTAATTTGTCACCGAATGCTTTTTGACATTGAGGATTTCCGCACAAAAATGCGTTTTTCTCCAAATGTGATTTTTGTTTTATATTCGATGTACGTTTTCTCCAAAACTACTGCTCACGGGTACGTAAATTTTTTCTGGTTTATTTATTACGTTTCCTAATATTTACTGAAATCAGCTGTGATAAATTAAGAAAAAAATTCACAATTTTCTTTTTTTTTTCTTCTTCTTCTCTCTCTCTTTTTTTTTGTGAGAAAAATGCTAAATTTTACTAAGCCTAATATAATATTCTATAAATTACTGTAAAACTCAAAATGTTTCAAAAGCTCATATCAGTATAATCAGATAGGTGTACTTTAATTACACAAAATATTTCAAACGTGTATCTACAGTAGATTTTGAGGAAAAGTATATCGAAAATGACCAGTTTAACATCGTCGGTATAGAGGGTTCCGACTCCTCTTAATTTCGTTTTAGAAACTTTGATTTAAATATCTACTTAAATTTCATGCACCGCCCACAATGGCGACTTAGCTTGTTGCGTTCAAGTGATCCTCAAGCTGCAAGTCCTCGGTGATCAACAGCCTTTAAGGCATCGGATTTTTTCGATTTAATTTTAATTTCAGTTTAAGAATACTGTTGCGTTCTGTGGGTTCGTGGATCTGGAGTGATTGATGACAACACTTAATGAAGAATCAAAACACAATTTATTTGTCAGTATTACACAGGGCAGTTCCAAAGACGCGTCGCAGTCGTAGAAAAACTACGATAAAAACCCTGAAACAATCAGCAGCACAGCCTTCAGTATATCAAGCTATAACGGTGAAGACAGCTTCACGGCAAAGCACTAAAATACAGCTCCCTACTCAGTCGATCTCTCTCAAGCTAATCTCTGAACTCAAAGCACTACTACTGAACTCAACACACTCAATACTCTTCACGATAAACTGCTACTCCGCGTGCAAGCAGAGTTTATATAGCTTTTGATACCTGCCTTCGAGAACATTCTGGAGGAAACCGGTAAGAATTCGTTCTAGAATGTTCTCGCTTCGTCTATGGCATATTGCCAATGTTGTCGCCAAGTGTCTCCAAATGAGAAATTTCGCGCCAAATCTGGCAACTCTGTCTTTCCCTGCCATTTTTTGGCAACCCTAAACTAGCTTTGCGGGGACGCCATCTTACCGCAGCTGGCCGTTTGGCAACAATATATCTATCTAACTTTACTGCACTCTCCGCACTACTGACTTATGGGTTAGCCCAAACAACACTCAGTTTATAAATTACCAAATACCAATAGCTTTAGCAAGTTCCTATGTGCTATAATTTAAATTAAATTTAAGAGTATTGTAGTGAATAAAAAGTATTTCTAACATCGGATATTCTGCAACTGGACCAAAATCGTTTGCATTTTTGGAATTTTTATCCTTATCCATGCACATGGAAGTTATTAAATTTAGGAAAACAAAATACTTAAAAACATCAGACTATTTTATTAATAATATAAAACACTACGTTGATTCAATATATCCTGAAATCTTATTTTGAACAATTTCGTGATTATAAATGAATGGCTGATACAGCGTTTCACCGGCTTCTGCGAAAGATGAAATTGATGGTTCCTTTTACGCCCATTTCTTTTTTCAGTTCAACGAATTCAGATGGTCTTGTTTTTATCTCATTCTTCAGTTGACTGCTGATGGATTTAGTTGATTGCTAAGGAAACAATAATTTTTTAAGAACAACAGCTGTTCTTTTTTATAAAAATTGAATCTTTAATTTATTTGCTGCTATTATTATTTTTAACTCACTTATTTGAGTTGTTCTGTAAGAAATAATGCTTTTTTTTTCTGTAATCATGGTAGTTTCAAGAGAAAGTTAGATGTTGATAACCTCCAATTTTTCGGCATGAGTCTGTCAACCGATACTCAAATTTTTTGCTTTTCTCCTTTAACGTGAGTATGTTAGAATTTTTATTTCCTCTTTAGATTTAGTTGATGATACCAAAGTTAGTGTGAGGACCACGATTAAAGAAAGAATGATAGTGATTCGTGATAGAATGAGTGATTTGGAATAAATTATCACATGACTCAATAGGATTTTTTTAATATTAGAATACACTAAGTAACATAATATATATTTATTCTTTTCCATTTTTTTCCTCCACTATACAAGCACGAGCTGTCCACCGCTTGTAGGGTTAGCTATGCACAGTTTGATGCCAACATTTCGGATGGTTTCTCTGTGATGATGAGGATGAAGGACCTTTAGAGATGAGGATGTGCTGCTGCTGCTGGTTTTTTAAGGGCTCAGAATGATGACATTAAATGATAGAATGATCTGCGAGGATAACAACATACTTAATGTGGGAGAAGATACACAAAAGAGGCAAAATAATCATAACAGTAAACGCTTGGAACACATATGTACAAAACAGGCACATTCACTGTGCTGAACAATCAAAGAAAAGAAAAATCAAAACGTTATGTCAGAAGCCATTTGTTTGTCAGAAGCCATTTATAAGTATATACCGAGAAAAAAGGTATGGGGGAATACTCATTAGTTCTGTGAGATTATATACTGCATAATGATGTAGGTAAAAACAATTATTAATTCTCTGCTGATACATGATCGATACAATTACGTCCCAATATATTAACTTACATGCATGGAATAATGCACAAAGAGTAAGTAACATGTAGAATTAAGTGTTTCCACGCTTACATTTGAGATGCAGATAGTCTGGGGGAAGAGTACTGTGCTACTACTAAAGTCGTGAGTGATTCGGAAATCGGAAGGTAGGGAATACTAGTCCCTGTCTTAGTAAACGGGAGGAACAATAGCACGTACCAAGTATGTTGTAATATACTGTCAGTTGTGATGGCTGGTGACTGTACCATCAGCCAGCCTTCAGCAGATCAGCAGTTTGTGCAATTTGTCTGCTGTTTTTGGCCAGTTAGTTGAGATTGGTCTTTTAAGTCGCATACTGCCTGTGTTCGGACATGCAAATAAACAATGATCAGGACTACCCTATTTAATTAAGACAATTAAGCGGCAAAGATGAGCACAAAATGATGCAGATAGACGGATGAATGACCATGTTCAATGAAAAACGGTGTAAATAAAGAGCTTCTACTTTACAAGCCTATGACCACTTTCAAGAGGAATGTAATCTCCTACCACTTGTAAGAGTATTCATTACAATTGTTATTTAATCAGCCGGCATTGCTATTTAATCAGCATTTGCTGTTTATCAGCATGTTTTAAAATGAGAATATGAAGAAAGAGTAGGAATCCTTTATCTGGATATAGTTTGTCGCTTGTTTAGCTTGCCAAGTATTTGACTGCCACTAATGTCTGTGTTAGTGGGTACCCAGCTCAGAGTAGATTTGATATTAGTGGAAACGATATCATACATATAGATGTTCTGAATGTAGGCTAGAGTCGAAGGCTAGAACACTTAGACATGTCCTGAATGACAGGGTTACGGTTGAGAGAGCCTGAAAGGCCTTAAAAAGGTAGAGACCGAGTCCTGGAGATGTTAATGACACCACTTGCCTCAATTTCTCCTTTACAGCCAACTGCATAAATTATTTCTACAGCAATAACGTACAGTTCAGAATGCAAACGCCTTTTATATTGGATAACTTGATAAGCCCGGTGACAATACATGATGCCTCTGTGATTTTTGTATTTGATATTTCTTTTTTTAATACATCAAGGTATTAATATCTACATTTGAGCCCAGAGAACGCAAATGCTATTCATTGTTATAATTCCAGCAACTGCAGTTTCTCTCTTTCGACTAACAGGCCCAAGGAAGACAAGCTGGTGAAGACCTAAACACAGGTACAGAAGTCAGTGTATGCATTCTAGAAATGGTTAACAAATATGATCGTTTTAGAAAGAACTGACGATCTGCTTTATATAGAATTCAGATGACAGCCCTGGAATGGCTCCATGTAATATAGTAGTGCACTATGTCATCGGCACCATATTCTGTGGAGTCAGGACGGAACTTTACACAAAAATCATCCTATTTCATTTTCTTTTGTCATTTTAGTAACTTCAATTGACGTAGTGAGTGTCAGCTACTGACAGCCGACGTAGATTCTCAATGATTTTGCAATATAAGACGTTTTTAAAAATTAATTTTGCATATAATGTAGATAAAAGCTGTAAGATCCACTGCGCATAATCCATTTACTTAAGGCAAGTAACTGTAGTAACTGAAATAACTGTAACTATTAAGGGAAGTAACTGCAGGCAATAATTTTCAATAAAAATATAACTTCGAAATGGAAGTAAAGTTTTATGGGCTTCACTTTATTTTCGCCCATATTAGTTTCACGTTCCGAAATACACTTTTAAGTTCATAACAAACATTCATTGAGCACTTAGAGAGGAAGCCTGATTTTTTTTTGCTTCCAAACAACTTCATTATTGTCTATTTCGTCTGTTTTCACCGGCAGAAATAAAAATTTCCTTTTGCCATTAAAATGCCTTTTACCTAAATAATGTCGTGGCTACTAGTATTTGGACAAATTCAAAAGCCTTTTTATTTGTTCATTGTAGTTTTAGCATATTGACTAAGCTGTGCAAATAATGAACAAATTTTCTTTTCAGACTCCAAATTACGAATCTTTAATTTGTCCCTTCATGTATACATACTTCTATTCTTTTTAGCAGGTATACAGATTTCATACTGTGTTCATCGAAAAGTCGTGATAATGATCGTCTGCTTTGAAATGAATGGCAAATTAAAACGCATAAGAATAACTCTAATTGGCTTATTATATTGGCTTCGAGAGAATTCATCGTTTTATATCTTTCTTTCGAGTATTTTCACACTAACTAGGTAACAGCGTTGTAAGCCGGTTGATCAGCTGCTTAAGCATCATTAAATTGGGATAGCTTCTTTTCTGTGAAGGCCTTCATTACACATAAAAATTCGTCATCTGCAAAACTTAGGAGGACAAACGCTATAGAAAAATATACTCGCATATTAATCAATTATTCGACGTCTTCGGAGTACACAATGAAAGTCTTAATATATGAAATATTTGAATTAACTGTATCTTATTAATTTTATAAATGAAGCTTTAATTTCCGATTCAGGAAAAGTACTGCATAGTGTTTGCAGCATGGTAACTTCAGAATCAGGTTTCTAGTGCTTGGGGGAACCGAAACGGGAAAAGGTTTTCCAGCTATATTTTTAATAATCTAATATATTTGATTTTTTGTTGAATAATAAATAATATAAATAGGAAAATTTGTTAAATCTTCTTTACTGCTATATAAGTTGTATACATTTGTTAAAACTGCGAGAATAATTCTTGATTATTTTAACCGCGAAACACCGATCTATTTCTTCCAGAGGCCAGATGTCCTTTTCTCTGCAAAACATCTTTCAAAAATACCGCTATTATTAATTAAGAAAGTTACTTCCCTTTTGGGGAGAACTGCAGCTTTTATTTTCTGGCTGTACAAGATACTGAATTCATGATGCTGATTTTTGTACTCAACGATTTTTCAGATTTAATTCTTTTTTGGAAGAGAAACCCGACAATGTAAAATTTAAAACTAAGCATAGTTAAGTTTGGCGTAGATTTCGAATAAAATTTTGTCGATTTCGGAGTGATCTAATAGTTCTCTGTTCTTCAGGAACAAACGGTATTCCTCCTAAAGAATAGCTAAAATTGCCTGCTAGTATTGATTTATAAATTTATTAATCACTCGAAAGTTCTCTCGAGAGGTTTGGGGCTAGGACAAGAGGCCTGAGAGACCCTTGGATCGAAATTTCGAATCTCTCTCAAAACTAGGATTGAGCTAAGCAAAGTCGCAGTGTCATCTATAAAGTCCGATGGCCTAAGTCAACAACAGATCTAACTCTTGCCTCTTGGCCACGATGAAATTAACGAACTTTATCTCATGTTACTGTCAGATAAGTCTTAGCAATGACAAATTTTGTCATTTCCGAAATATCAAAGCATAAACGAAGATGAAAACTTTCTATGTAAATTAGTAGTACTATAATTGAAATGCACAATTATAAGCCCCTTTCCCCAAGACAGCAATTTATAGAAGTACGAAGCGAAATAAAGTAAATGTTCTTATATCTTATGAACATGTGTCCAGTTCCAGTTTAAAAAAATATTATCAAAAATATTGTCGGTGCCGTCTAGTTAGTTGACTTCCTTTCTTTTTTTCATTTCTTCTTCTTTTTTCCTTTTTCTTCTTCTTTTTAGACCAAAGGGCGTTCGTCCAGAATTCGTTTTGGCATCTTACGTTGATTCCCTTTTCAAACTGTTGCCACCAAATGTTACAGCCCTGTTTTTAAAGAAATTAAATAATGAAGAATCTGCATAAATGCATGTATTTTTCTCGCACTGTGAAAAAACAACGGTACCTAGAGACATCCAATTTTCAATAACGTAGTCCTCCATTCGAATATGGGCATTTGGAAGCCCAAATTTGGAATTTGTTTTATTATCTATTTCATATTTTGTAGAACTTCAACGAATTTTTGGTAAACAAACTCAACGTTTTTAAAGCGAGCAATAGCAAAACTGTACGGAAAAAAGACATTTTTATCTCCAGCGCGCGAGACTGCGTATCAGAAATTCTACAGATATGCTCATTTTAAAATTATTTTGCTATATTCCTATTGAATTGATTTTTATGGTTTAAGTGCGAAGAACATGATATTTAATAAATAAAGGTAACACACAAAATGGTAAAAAAAGTCCCTTTGGGCGTAATGTAAAATTTAAAAGCTTTCAAATTTTAATTTATTTATTTATTATTTGGTTCTTCAAAATGGAAAAAATGCTTATCTACAGCATGTACTTCAAACCTTTTTAGAATTTATTGGCATCATTGATGCTTCTGTTAATTTGTTCATAGTTAGGAGAATAACATTGAGAGAGATTTCTGTACAACGCAATCGTAATTGACGTAATTTCATCACTGACTTTATCAATGAACATATCTAGCTTGAAATTTATCTCCTGGATATAAATTTTATTTTGAAGCACAGCTAGGACTACCATAACAATCCAGGACATTTTATGGTATGGAAAATTAATTCGAAAGTTAATACGCCTATGACTTGTAAGTTTTATAAGACTTGCTCCCACGGTTGTCTACAAGAGATTTCAGGCTATCTTTCTCATCTCCTAATAGTTTTCAACCCTTTTACTGGATGAATCCAACAAAGTAAATTTAAAATCAGGCTCCAAAATGAAAAAGCAACCTTAGATTGGGCGTAGGTTTTTAACAAAATGTTATCAGTTTCGAGGGCGATCTGGTATTGGTGCCTCTTCTTTGGCGGGAAAAAAAAATGTCTGTAAGACATTAAAATAAAATCGTCGTGCAGAAATTGCTTATTGTTTACTTCTTATGCGTATGAGAATTGTCAAAACAGACTGTGATGAAAAATCTAGAAAATACAACGGACTGAATAAAAGATTTATTGCCTTCCAAACCATCGATACCACTCCAACTCTTAAAAAAAAAGGGAGCTATCGCTTTATTTTCCAAAGTAATTTTCTTTTTACTGAACCCAGAATAAAGCGACTGCTATCGAAAGGAACAAAAATACATTTAACGAATCATTAAACAGAGTTTTTCATTGTTTCGCCCAAAACTTCGATTTTCATTTTCTTTTCGTCTTCTTTCCCTTCCTTTCAAGTTCTTTTTTTTTTTCACTTAAACTTAGCCACCATACAAGCATCATTGGTTACGGACTGAGTGAGCCGAACACAAGAAATCCTTTCTTTTAAATTTTCATTACTACGAAGAGGAAGTGATTTAGCATAAAATGCAGTTTTTTTAGTTACCTGAGATGAGTTCTGTCTTCATAAAAGGATTTAAAAAATGTTGGTGGTTTGAGCATAGTCATTATTGTTGTACCAAAAGTTAACGGTGAATGTTCAGCATCAAGGCTTATGTAAATTTAAGGATTCAAATGTCAAACTAGTACAAATATAGCATGGGAATGCGTATCCGTTAACATTTTAATCGATGCAGCCGACAAAATAAAAATCGGTAGGAAAAAAAAAAGACTGAAAGGTTTCAGATTTTAAATTACGTTCAAAGGGGCGTTTTTTTAACATTTTCTGTGTTACCTTATTTATTAAATATCACGTTCTTCGCACTTAAACCATAAAATTCAGTTCAACAGCAATATCGCAAAATTATTTTTAAATGAGCATAGCTTTAAAATTTCCGATACACATCTCGCGCACTGGAGATAAAAATATTTTTTTATGCGCAATGTTACAATTGAGCGCTTTAAAATTCTTGAGTTTACTAATCAAAAATCCGGTAAAGTTTTACGAAATACGAAATTGATAATAAGACAAATTCCAATTTTGAGCTTCCGGATGCTCATATTTGCAGGAGGATTGCGTTATTCGAAATCTGATGGCTCTAGGTACCGTCGTTTTATCACAATGCCAGAAACATACATACATTTATGCAGATTCTTCATTATTTAATTTCTTTAAATATAACACAGAGCGGTAATATTTGGCGGCAACAATCTGAAAAGTGAAACAAGGCTTGTAGTGAATCAACGCCAAATGCCAAAACGAAATTTATAGTCCTTCTGGGCAAATTGTTCCTTTGGACTAATAAAAATCTGAAAGCTTTCAGATTTTAAATTGCGTCCAAAGGGGCGTTTTTTAACGTTTTGTGTGTTACCTTTATTTATTAAATTTCATGTTCTTCGCACTTAAACCATAAAATTTAATTCATGAGCAATATCGCAAAATAATTTTAAAATGAACGTATCTTTAGAATTTCCAAGGAGGTTAGAATAGCGTAACCTATTCTAGCCTCCCTGAGAATTTCCGATACACGATCTCGCGTGCTGAAGATAAAAATGCAAAATGCTGCTTTTTTTTTCATATAGTGTTGCCATTGCTCGCTTTGAAATCTTTGAGTTTGTTAATCAAAAATTCGTTAAAGTTTTACAAAATATATAATAGATAATAATAAAACAAATTCCGGATTTGGGCTTCCAGATGCCCATATATTCGGTTGGAAACGTACGTTATTCAAAATTTGATGGCTCTAGGTACCGTTGTTTTATCACAATGCGAGAAACATATATAAATTTATGCAGATTCTTCATTATTTAATTTCTTTAAATACAATGCAGGACTCTAATATTTGGTGGCAGCACTTTGAAAAGTGAACCGACAATTAAACGAAAAATGCGAAAACAAAATTAATAGTCCTTCTGCGCTAACGTTCCTTTGGGCTCTGAAAGAAAATAAAAAAAACTCTGAAAGCTTTCAAATTTTATACGACGCCCAAATGGGCTTTTTTTTTTTTGAACGTTTCATGTGTTACCGCTTTTTATTAAATATTATATTCTTCGCGCCTGAACCACATAAAATTCAATTCAGCAGTAGTATCACAAACTATTTAAAAACGGCATGTCTTTCGAATTTCCGATAGACAGCCTGTCAGGACTGAGTGTTCCATGCATACGCTTGGCGAACATATTCGTGAAGTAGTTTAAGTCCTGATCTTGAATAGGTAGCTGAATGCAGCTATGTTCTGTGGTAGAATTCTGCGGTTAAGTAGTAGAATAACTGCACGTAAGAAGGATTTAAAATCCTCTTTTATTAAACCACTATATTTACAGCCACTTCCCAACTCGGGAGGGAAAATAATGACCGCTCTTGGGTCTAACTTGAACAATCAAATAAATTAAAGTAGAAATTAAGTAGTTGTTGCTCACAGAGCTATAAACGCGAGGTTGGCCTCTATGCTAAATGATCAAAGGTGCGTAGCAAGATTTAGCTAATACTAACGCACTTAGATTATTTCAATAAGTAATAGCGTAACAGCGCTAAGGCTTAGAATTTAACTACTAGCTAGTCGGGCGAACGTCGAACAGAGCAGCAGTGATCTGAGACTAAAAGCTCTCTCACTCCGAGAAGTTCCTTGCTAACGCTTAAATACAAACTTGGCTCCACTTCAAATTAGCATAAAGCTGAAACTCGCGCTCATTCTAACAGGAAGTTGAAATAAGAACACGTAGGAAAGTGAAATTAAAATAAAACTTTGTTAGTTTAAAGTAAAACCTTACAAGTGTAGCGCGCTGGAGTTTTGCCAGTGCTCGCTTTGAAATGGCTGAGTTTGTTAATCAAAAATTCTTTAAAGGTTTAGAAAATATGAAATAGATTATAAAACAAATTCTAAATTCGGGCTTCCAGGTGCCATTGTTCTGAGGGAGGATTACGTTATCCAAAATTTGTTGACTCTAGGTACCGTCGTTTTGTCACACTACGAGAAACGTAATTTGTACTTACATTCATGCAGAAGCTTCATTATTTAATTTCTTTGAATATAATACAGGGCGACTGTATTTGATGATAACAATTTAAAAAGTGGTACGCCGTTTATAAATATACTCGAAATGCCGTCTCGGGACTAATAGCTCTTCTAAAGTAACTCTTCTTTCTGCTAAAAATTTTCTTGAAGAACAATCTACAGAACACAATTGTGTGGCTTAAACGACTCCAAAAGGTACTAATACCTTCTACAGAAACAAACTGTTAAATATTAATAGACTTGCGTCATAAAAAAAAGACAACGTAGTTAATAACTGAAGAGAGAATTTTTTAACAGAAAGCACTGAAAATGCTAAGCTTGTTAAAACTGTAAATTTAAGTTGAATTTGAAAATCCCTTTAATCTTAAAATAAACTGTCATTACTGTTAAAAAATTCACAGTTTGCCTCAGACAATAAAGTTAACGGAAGTTTACCTTGAACAATATGTGAAGTAGAAGTTTCAAATTCTATCAACGACAATTATTTCTATAAAACTTAATGATATTAAATTCTAACAAACATACATTAGAATTGTAGTCTTGGCATAAAAATTCAACTATTTTTAGGAAATTCTATTCATATAAAAACTTATTTTAATAAATGAAGATTCGTTTAATTTTAAAACGGAAATTTAAAAGTTTATTTCATGCCAAACATGGTCTAAAAAATAACATCATTATCGAACATACTGCTTGAAAAAATGAGCCACCGCTCTCTATTTTTGTTAAATAATCTGCACTACGTGTACATTTTGATGAGCATGAAGACCGGTAACTTCACTTTTGGCAAGTTGGACTCGCCTATCATTTTGTTCTTCACTATGAAGTGAACTGCATGCATTATCAATCTTCTGAACTAGCGTTTTCCCCGTTTCTCACCCACTACTTGTCTTAACTTTACATTCAAAACCGAAGAGAATAAGTACCACTTTGCTAATCATACAGATGTATGAAATAAATTTTATAGTTGTCAGGACTGAGTGTTCGGTGCATACTCTTGGCGAACATATTCGTGAAGTAAACTAAATCCTGATCTTGAACAGGGAGCTGAATGCAGCTATGTTCTGTGGTAGAAAACTGTGATTAAGTAGTAGAATGATTGCACGTAAAAAGGATTTAAAACCCTCTTTTATTAAACCACAATATATACAGCCGCTTCCCAACTCGGGAGGGATAACAGAAGATAATGACCGCACTTGGGTCTAAACTGAACAATCAAATAATTTAAATTAAAGTTAAGTAGAAATTTAAGTAGTCGTTGCTCACAGAGCTATAAACGTAAGGTTGGCCTCTATGCTAAATGGTTCGTAGCAAGATTTAACTAATACTAACGCACTTAGATTTACTTCAATAAGTAATAGAGTAACAGCGCTAAGGCTTAGAATTTAAATACTAACTAGTCCGGCGAACGTCGAACAGAGCAGCCGTGATCTGAGAGTAAAAGCTCTCTTCCCTAGAGAAGTTCCTTGCTAAAGCTTAAACTTGGCTCCACTTCAGATTAGCATAAAGCTGAAACGCGCGCTCATTCTAACGGGAAGTTGAAATAAGAAATCATAGGAAAGGGGAAATTAAAATAAAACTTTGTTAGTTTAAACTAAAACCTTACATAGTTACTGCGCCTTTAGTAAATTATTATTTATATTATGTCTCATAAAACTAAGAGAATTTCATTGCTTGAAATTTGATTGTTGATCAGTTCAGTAAACTAATGGATTGAATAAGATTGTAAAAAGTTGATCCTCTGCTGGAGATCAAGGGCTTGTCTCCGGGAATACACACTCTTAATAGCCAAGTTAATTACTCCATTAACTAGTTTTAGATACCTCAGCATCCACTTCGCATAAATTTGACTTCTCCTAATTAATGCAGTCTTGGTTGCGATGGATTAATTATGATTATCTTGTGATCTTTTGTGAATCCCCCTTAAAAAAACTATGAATCGTATGATAAAGCGAAAGACGAAGTAACAACATATAAAGAGATTTTGAGGAAATATTGAAAGAAAAATATAAAGGCTGTAACAAAACATTTGCTCTGTAACGTTGTTAACAAACTTGAATTTAATGGTAGATTTTTCCATTTTCAGCTTCATGCTTACGTTAGAAGAAATTGTTTCATTCATTAAATGAATAGAGGACTGTATGTTGTGAATGAAATTTTAAATTCAATCATCCTCAAATATTAATTGTTGTTTAATTAAATAGTTGAATTAAAGTAATTTATGTTGTTATTAATAATTATTCTCACACGTCTATATAAATCGACAATTTTATTTCAATGTCACAGCAATTTTTTTTCATTTTTATGTATGCAGCTTAGTGTACATGCATTGCATATGAAGGAGATAAAATGCGTTAATTAATCTGCAATTAAAAAAAGATTTTCTCATCATAATTTGAACTTTAATTACCTCAAACATTTTTTCACCCTATGCAACTAGAGATGAAATAAGTTTGCTACATATTTCTCCAGAAACGAATTATTGACGAATTAACGATAATTTATCATTAGCAGTCACGCGCAAGTTTCCTTCTTCCTTAAATAACCACTTTATATGTATCGCAGTCTTTTTTTTAATCATAGAAATGTCTCTCTCTCACTCTCTGTCTTTTTTTTTTTCAAGAAATTAAAATGTAAACAGTGACATACATTTAGTTCCGTACTTTTGCTTCTCGATTTGCAGACGCTTATGCAAGCGGGAATATATTTATTCCGTGCTGTAAATTTTCCTGTTTACGCAACATGTAACAAATACATTCCCAAATTTAACCGTCGCATAAATCTGCATAGAAAATGGTGTATTTTACTCGCACATAACTTAACATGTCATAGTAAGCAAGGCGAGAAATTTACATATAAATGAGAAAATTGAAGAGAAGAATTTCAAGCAGAAAGTAATGAATTTGTTAAAAATATTCGCACATTATGCGGAAATGGATAGAATAACAAATTGATACTACGAAATTTAATAATGAAAATAAAAAAATATTATTTTAAACTTAGATTCTTAATGATAATAATAATAGCATGTAATTAATTATTATCACAAGAACGAACTGTTATTAGTATTAACTCATCATGATTACCAGAACATATATTAATTACATCGAATCTTCATTGAACAGAAAATTTCGTTGAAATTTCCGCATCTTTATTATCATTTGATTTTTTATATAAATTTAAATCAATTTCCGTTAGCAACCTCCGTTTTATTATTTCCTTTTTCTGCGAGAGGACGGACTATAGTGTTTTTATTTAATATTTTTAAAATGCAAAGTCTCGATGAGAGATATATTATTTAAAGGCAATTTCTTAGGTGGGAACGCTTTTCTATTTGTTCTTCTAACTTGACTGTAAAAGTTATTGGACTAATTGATTTGAATTGCATTTTTGATAGACTATTTTATGTTTTTTCGATGCTAAGGAAAGTATAACTGACAAATATGACTAACAATAGTTCACCTCTTGCGCATTCCTGTAAAACCTTTCTATTCACTTCAAACGTTACATATTCAACTTGTAAGGTTTTGTTAACTGTTGCATAGTTTTATTGCTCTAAAAAGAAACTGAAGAACATGAACATTTTTCTTTATACAAAGGGGGGAGGAAATAAAGAAAAAAGAGGAAAACAAAAGAAATTTTTGTTGTATTGTATATTTCTTCTGACATTACCATTTTATAAAGTATCGTCATCTAAAAAAAAAAAAAAAAAATATTGTTAGTTTAAAGGGGAAATTAGCTCATAAGGACTATTAATTTCGTTTTAGCATTTTGCGTTGAAATGTCGGTTCACTTTTCAAATTGTTGCCACCCAATATTAGAGGCCTGTATTATATTTAAAGAAACTAAATAATGAAGAATCTGCATAATTGTATGTATGTTTCTCGCATTGTGATAAAACAACGGTACCTAGAGCCATCCAATTTTGAATAACGTACGGCTCCATCCGAATATGGGCATCTGGAAGCCCAAATTTGGAATCTGGAATTTGTTTTATTATCTATTTCATATTTTGTAAAACTGTAACGAATTTTTGATTAACAATCTCAGCGATTTCAAAGCGAGCAATGGCAACACTGTACAAAGAAACAAAATTTATCTCCAGCGCGCAAAACTGTGCATCGGAAATTCTAAACACATGAGTCATTTTAAAATTATTTTGCGATATTTCTGTTGAACTGAATTTTATGGTTTAAGTGCGAAGAACAAGATATTTAATAAATAAAGGTAGCACACAAAACTTTAAAAAGCGCCCCTTTGGACGTAATATAAATTCTAAAGGTTTTCAGATTTTTTTTTTTATGTTAAATATTGTTTGCTTTATGTTATGTTTTTAATTAATTATGTTAGTTTTTGTAACTATTTTTTACTTTTATTTCTTTTTGAAGTTTAATATCTGAAGAAAGTAGGACTTGCGACAGTGAACTTATCTGTTTCTGTAAAATATAAGTAATTTAAAATTTTAAATAACATAGTAAAATATAATTCCCATTTTAAATAAACATGTGAAGCCTAAATTGCTTTCCTATTTTTATTTGTTTTATTAATAGTCTATGTTTGATTAACTTACTTTTGTAGGCCGCATATTTGATTTTCATTTGATTCATATACAATATTTGATTTTCATTTGAGAGTTTCGTGTGCATTAAAAAAGATTATCGTACAAAAATTTAAAGTGATAAATAGGCAACAAAAAGTAAAATTTACCCATATCTTATTTGTAGAAATGTTTTTATACATTTCTGACAATATATTCTGTTCTTCTTTGTTTTTATAAACTGCTATGAATAATTATTACAATTCCGGCTCTTGGCTAATTTTATATTTTCCTTATGATTTTTATTATGATATATTTTATATTTATTTTTATCATTATGATTATTTATCATTATGATTTTTATTATGATATATTTTACATTATATATAATTTTATATTTTCATTATGACATATTTTCATTATTTAATGATACTTCATATTTTATCTTTGCTTTCATTATGCTTAATCAATTAACTAAAGAAACTTCCATGTGCTAAATTTTGCGACTATGACAGGTGTTTATCATTAATTTTTATTCACAGCAACGAGTATTTCTTAAATTGTTTTAGCAAGAAGCATGTCCTTTAAATATACTTTTATATCGCTCCGGTTAGAGTCAACGGAACAAAACTAAAATTTTTAAAAGCTATTTGTTACGTCAAAATCAATTAATTACATTAGACTTAGAGAGAACTGTTTGTTTTAAATCTTACCATAAAAAGTACTCACAAAGTACTCAAAGTTTTAAACCTCCTTTTTTAGTTCTCTAAAAGCAAAAAAATTATTTTATTGTTCCAATATAAACAATAGAATTATTAAAAAAACATTTATCTTACCTTATATCTTTACATCCTAGTTGACAAAGAATGAACCAATTTGTTTAATCCTTCAGCATCTGTTTCAGAAATAACTTTAAATAAAAGAATCCATACAGTTCCCGCGCAACATGAGTGTGAATACAAGCCAAAAACTTCGATTCATGTGCCTCGTTTATTGGAAAGTTTTATAAAAAATTAAAAAAAAAATCTGAAAGATTTCGCACTTAAACCACAAAATTCAGTGCGAGAAACATACATACATTTATGCACATATTCTTCATTAGTTAATTTCTTTAAATACACTCACGTTTGTGAAAATTGCAACACCAAGAAGGAATCGTCATAATTGAATGCAATTTAATACACAGTTGAGTGGTAGTGGTACAAATAAATGATTAAATGTTCAAAGCAAACAAACAAGAACAAGAGATCAGAATCAGTATTTTGTGTGGCCACCACGCGCCGCAATAAGTGCTGCTACACGACGTGGCATGGAGTCAAACAAAGTTTGAATGTCTGACTGAGGAAGAGCATTCCATATCGTTTGTACGCGTACCCAAAGTTCGTCTGCAGACGCAACAGGACGAGGATCACGAGCAAGACGCCGACCAATGACATCCCACACATGTTCAATTGGCGACATATCCGGGGAACACGCAGGCCAAGGAAGAAGCTGTACCTGCTGCGCTGCAAAGAAGGATTTAACAATCCGAGCAGTATGAGGGCGGGCATTGTCCTGTTGAAATACAGCGCCTGGCAAGCTTTGAAGGAAGGGAACAGCTTCGGGCTGTAGAACTTCACGGATATACCGGTTGCTGTTCAGATTGCCCACAATTCGTAGCAATTGAGATCGTCTATGATATGCTATGGCGCCCCAGACCATAACTCCGGGTGTTCGTCCACTGTGGCGTTCGATAATGCACTCCGGAAGGTGGCGTTCACCGGCATAGCGTCTGACACGAATGCGGCCATCATGGTACCACAAATTAAAGCGGGATTCGTCAGAAAACACGACATGCTGCCAATCAGCACGCCAGTCTCTATGCTGATTGGCCCATTGTAGCCGCAGGCGGCGATGGTCGTGCGTTAGGGGGATCCTGTATAAAGGAGTCCGTGCGCGCAGTCCACACTGCAGCAGACGTCTACGAATTGATGAAGCACACAATGAAACACCTGTAGCTATTGACCACAGTGCTGCCAATTGTCTAGAGGAAGCTGTACGGTCCGTCCGCGCCATGCGGACCAGGTGTCTATCATCGCGAGCTGACGTCACATTTCGGGGTCCACTCCCGGATTTCCGAGTTGTCCGACACTCGTCCGTCCACTGCTTCCAAACGCGCATCACTGTGCTGCTGTTACGCTGCACACGAGAGGCTACTGCACGATACGACAATCCAGCTTCACGAAGGCCGATGATTCTCCCTCGTTCAAACTCTGTAATTTGTTCAAATCTCGCTCTCTTTCGTCGACGAGGCATAAGTACAGATTGAGTTAACGTTTACCACTAGCAGATAACCCCCGATAACCATACACGCCTCGCTACAGACGTCTATTTATTCGGATCCATCAGCCGTTCAGAGGGCGCTGCTCAGCATACGCATGCGCTACGGATTTGCAATTCTAATCATTTGCATATCATGCGCTACTTTGCATTTCCTGAAAATTTCAGCTCAGTATTGTATTATATAGAGTGTATTATATAGGGCTGTAATATTTGGTGGCAACAGTTTGAAAAGTGAACCGACATTTAATGGCGTTTATGAAATAGCAAAACTCAGCAGTTATGTCACCGTCTATGTTCAGTTTGTGGACTTCGGCAAGTTTGTTACGACTAAGTAAAGAGCTTAAGTCAGAGTAATGAAAGACGGCAAAGAACAACTCATTTCGACTGTATAATATTTTCTATGAAAGTTTAGTCTATACAATTCCTTATACAAAGGGTAATTAGTTCCTTAAAGCTACTTTCAGTAACAAATTTTAGTGTTAGAAAATATAATATACACTACTGTAAAAGTTCATGTCTTTTGAGAATAAATTAATGCTATTAGTTTTTCTTTTCCTTTTTTAACTGGATTGTTTATCACACAAAATTTTTTTAATGATGTATTCCGAAATTAAAAGTTAAAAATCATAAGTTTTAAAAATAAATTTTTGAATTTTTGATCGAATAGCTAATTTGGCGCCCCTCCTATTTGTTCACCTGAGGCAAGTGCCTGACCTGCCTCACCCTCGTCCCGGCCCTGCATTTGAGGTTCGATGTCAAGAACAAAGGGATGGAATATTTCACAAGATGACGATTCCACCAGTGGTCGAGTGTTTAAGATTGCTAAATATTGGGAGTTCTATCCTGAGCCACTGGGATAAATGTATAGCTGGTTTTCGTGTTTTTTCTTATGTTTTAACTTGAATAAGAGCCTGTTACCCTTAGAAAAAATCTTCAGCGAAGACATGCCTTTCCTTGAGTAGATAGTCTTTGTGCTTTTTGCCATATTCAAATAATTTTAATCGGAGTTTTACAAAAATATGTGTCTTTTGATGGCAAGACTGTGAATTATATTGGATTCGAGAAATCCACTTTTAATACTGTCTAGTGGGCAAGCCTGCCAGATGAGCAGGCTGCAGTTAAAGCAATATTTGTAAGTTCTTTGTACCCCTGAAAAGCAAATGTATGAATGTATGAATGCAAATGTATGAATTATTTTAATATGAAGGAAATTAGTTCATTCTTTCCAAAGCTGTATGTAAGTAAAGCGTCGACACTTCAATGGGAGAAATTGCGCTTCGTAACGACCGCAGCGCTCGTAGCGGTGGCGATGTGGAAATACAATCAGTAAAACTGCGCATGCTCCTTTTCTTTTCAGTCATTGGTTGTTTTGATTTGGTTATTTTTTTGATTCTACCGAAATCTTGTTAGCTTCTAACGTGCTTTGGTTGTGTTATTTATAACTTATTAATTTTGTACTTTTTAATTACAAAAGGCTCTTTTCAGAACCAAATTTTTTTTTTTAATTTTCTCTAATGGCGTATCGATACTGCGGATTAAGGATTGCAAGAGTAAGATTTCATCGAAATCTGATGGAATACATTTCTACACGTTTCCTTGAGACGATGCGTACTTAAGGAAGTAATAAAGAAGAGTTTTAGGATATGTATTGTTGAAATTAAAGGTAAAAAAATCTGATAATTAAAAGAATTATTCCCCTATATTTTATAATAACGCAGGTACAAGTTTTAAGTAATATTTTAAAAAATCTTTTTTTTATTCCCCTTCGGAAATATTCAGAGAAAGTTATGAACTATTTAATGTATTTCACTATTAAAATAAAAAGAGCGCTAATTTGAAATGGACCGAATTGAGCATTAATTACAAATTGACTTAGATTTTTTTCATTTAAAAGATGCCTCAGAAGCTAAAAAAAATATGTCATATTTGTATAAGTATTTTAGGTAGAAGCTAAATGGAGAAGAAATAATGCATAATTTTAATGTTAATAACTATAAACTTTGCTTAAAAATGTATTCTTTTCGTATACTTAGGACTCTGCAATACTGTATAAATAGAAAATATATACATTTATATATATAATTACGACGCAATTGCAAAATATTTACATCCGATCGTGTCAAAACTCATTGCGGCCTCTCCATCTTACTTCCAACCTCCATGACGTCACTGCAGGGGAAAGGAGGAGGGGAAGAGATTTAGTTTACATCGCCACCACTACAGTGAATTGGCGCTGCAATTTGGCGTCATGTTATAGTATGGGAGTGCCGACGCTTTACTTACATACAGCTTTGATTCTTTCCACGCAAGAACCAATTCGTAAATAATTTTTTTGTTGCCGAACTACGAAACAAAGACTTTTGACACTTCAGGTTAATACGTATGACGTCATGATTTAAATTTAATGCAAAATAACAACATTTTTTCAATATTAATAAAATAATTAACGTGGCAATAATATATCGTGTCAATTATACTAACCTGAAACAAAAAGGTTGCTAACAGCAGCTATTTATTTAAAATGCTCTCATTAACAAACAATTTTCGACGTTTAGTGACGTCGGATGCAGTCGTGTGCTTTCTTGAACGTCAGAATATGACCTTATATAATAAATATATGTTTAATGTTTGGCAATGTTATTTTAATTTCATATTATTTAAAACTTGCAAATTTTTTATTAACAAACTCTACGATTTGAAAGCGAGCAGTAGCAACACTTTTCGAAATAAAGCATTTTTATTTCCAATACGCGAGACTGTTGCCACTCAGAAAAACGAGTGCGAAAATTAGGGTTTTCAGAGTTTTTAATTAATATAGGCTGATTAAAGTCGTACGAAAATGGGAGCAGTCGAAATGATTTACGAATTTTTGGAGTCGGGAATAATGTATTTAATGTTTGGCAATGCTTTTTTCATTTCATGTTTTGTAAAACTTAGAAATTTTTTACTAACAAACTATGATTTGAAAGCGAGCAGTGGCAACACTTCTCGAAATAAAGCAGATTTTTTTTTTAATCTTCAGCGTGAGAGACTGTTGCCACTCGGGAAAATTAGGTCAAAAATTAGCGCTTTCGGAATTTTTAATTAATATCTTAGATGATTAAAATCGTACGAAAATGACAATGATCGAAATGGCTTCCCACGAATTTTTGGAATCCGAGTGTACCTCTTTCGAAATTCAACTCCGGAGGAGATAATGCCACAAACAAACAAGCAAACAAACAGACAGACGCGCACAGATTTTAGTAGTACAAATTCCATAATTTTATAGCTTCTATTTATAGCACTGTTGACAAATTATAACCCAACGTAGTTTAGAAAATGATTGCTAAAAAAAAACACCTGAGAGGTTTTAGATTTTAAATTACGTCCAAAGTGGTGTTTTTTTAACATTTTGTGTGTTGCCTTTATTTATTAAATATCATGTTCTTTGCACTTAAACCATAAAATTCAGTTCAAGAGCAATATCACAAAATAATTTTAAATTGAGCATATCTTTAGAATTTCCGATACACAGTCTCACGCAGAGGATAAAAATGCTTTTTCTGTACAACTTTGCCATTACTCACTTTGAAATCCTTGAGTGTTAATTAAAAATTCATTAAAGTTTTACAAAATATAAAATCGATAATAAAACAAATTCCAAATTTCAAATTCGGGCTTCGAGATGCCCATATTCGCAGTAGGATTACGTCGTTCAAAATTGGATGGCTCTAGGTACCGTTCTTTTGTCACAGTGCGAGAAACATACATACATTTATGCAGATTCTTCATTATTTCATTTCTTCAAATATAGCACAGGGCGATAATATTTAGTGGCAACAATTTGAAAAGTGAAAAGGACATTCAGAGTGAATCGACGCAAAATTGCAAAACGAAAACAATAGTCCTTCATGGATAAAACTCCTTTGGACTAATTATTATGCCTTTGGTGTTAGAACGCCTTATATGAGACATCATAGCCGAATCCAAACTCTAACCGTTTCCCAGGCTGGCTACTCACGCTCTCTCCTTCTCCTGCGGTGGCACTGAGAGAGGAAGCTATAACTGCTTTATAGCGGAGAGATAAATGGCAATAGCATAAAAGCATTTAACTTTCATCAAAGGCAGAAGATAGAATTTAGTTTACAAAATTATGATATTGCACGCTGAATTTACGGGTTGGTGTACTAACAGAGTTCTGCAGATAGAAACTAATTGAATCCTCAGAAACAAGTTTAAAAACAGATACATTTAATTACAGAAACGCGTATTCCTAATATTCCTAAGGCCATTTTCTTAGCGGCCATTATCGTGAGTGTATCGTCTTGTGTCGTCGAGTGCACTGTCGAGTTTTATCTTGAGTGTGTTGAGCTTCGAGAGCGATCGACGGAGTCGGAAGCTGTACTTTAGTGTTTTGCCGTGAAGCTGTCTTCACGGTTATAAACTGAAGGCTGTGTTGCTGATTGCTTCAGCGTGTTTGCCGTAGTTTTTAGACGGCATAGTTTGGCGTAGTTTCTAGCATTTTTGGAACTGTCCTGAGTAATACTGGCTAATAAATTGCGCTTTCATTCTTCATCAAGTGTTGTCGTCGATCACGCCAAATCCACGAACCTGTAGAACGAAACAGTATAATGTATGACACACGAAAGGTATTTAATTAATTAGCTAGTTTTATTAATTGGATAACAAAAAAGCAGTTATGTCAATCTTATTAGTCAGGCATATTGCTAAAAAAGTGAAGATAAAATTTAATCAGGATTTCTCACGTTCTGCTTATGTCTTTCAGCTTCTTACGTTGATAATCAATGAACTATTACAGTTCGAAAATTAAAAACAGACCAGAAAAGCTGCCCGAGCTGATAATTTTCCAGATTGGGTGAATAATGTAACTTAATGTAACATGACTGGAAAAAACTGAAAGATGTTAACATGTTTCGTTAAAAAATTTGAAAGTCGTTCATGTATAAAAACATTTTCTAACATCAATATATCACAATTGATAAACAGTTAAATTTAGGCAAAAAAGCAATTTTAGTTTGTCATCGATTTTTAAGAAAACTGTATTGATTTCAAGGGTGATGCCTTCTCTTCAGAAACAAGCTAAAAAACTATTAATCAAACTAAAGTAATTTATTTGCCTACTTTTAATTTCCCGTTGACGTGTTTCTCCTCTAAACTGAATCGAAAGACACACACACACATACGTATATATACACTGGTGTGCAAAAATTAAGGACGAAATCGAAAAATTAGCATATCAGCTTGTAAGGTTTTAGTTAAACTAACCAAGTTTATTTTAATTTAAATCTTTTCTATCTCCTCTCTGCTTCAACTTCCTGTCAGAAGAAGCGCGCGTTTTTAGCTTATGCTAATTTTTGAAGTTCAGCCATGCACTATTTAAGCAGAGGTAGAAACCTCTCGGTGTGTGAGAGCTTTGCCTCAGATCACGGTCACGCTGCTCAACGTTCGCCTGACCAGCTAGCAGTTTAAATTTATAAGCCATAGTGCTTACTACGTGATTGCATTGTAAAATAAATTAAAGTGCGGTAGTATTTAGTATACCTTGCTACGCACCCTTTTCGATAGAGGCCAACTTCCGCGAATTGCTCTGCGAAGCAAAGTTT
>KK113208.1:232401-248877 GCA_000611955.2 Stegodyphus mimosarum
AAAACGTTTTTCGCAGACGATTCAGTATTTCTCATTCAATTAATTCAGTTCTCACATCGCGACAAGGCAAAAATACATCAAAACTCAAAATATCTACATTAAAAACTACGAAGTAAATCTTAAACATTTCCTCGAATATATTCCGGAATGGATTAAGCATGATTTAATTCGCAATAATAAAAGAAGGCATTACCTTTGTTGTTGCAAAGCTTAGTTTCTATAGATTGGCAACAAATCCCCACTATTCTGCTAAGTTTCATATGCAAACAGCGCTTAAACAACCTTTAAATTATTGATAATTCTACAACTATTGTATGCAGATTTACTAAAGGCATAAAAGCATTCACCGGAAGATAAGAACAACATAATTCAATCATTTTTAAAGCATAAAATGCACAATTTACCGACATATAAGAATAAAAAAACTGAGCATATATATATATATATTTACATAACTCCTGGAGACATCGACTGCGACCAAGAATTGAGGTGCATATCTATTTACACGTTATAGCAGTCCTATGTACAAAATTTCAATGTTTTGAGGCTACTCGGTTTTTGAGTCTGCGAGATGCGTACATTCATACGTTGCACGTACAGACACCATGAAAAAAATCTTTTCTGAATCCATTTTAATCAGTTTTATAATTCATTTGGAGAAATAAGAGTTCTTTATTCTGCCCTTACGTACAGATATCACGCGTAAACATCGTTAAATTGCATTCGATAGCGGTTGAAATTGATATGTTCGTTGAATTATGGTACCCGAAAGTTTCGTGATTACAATACTCCTTTACTTCGTACAAAGAAGTAAAAATATTTGTAGGAATCAGCTCTGTATTTATCTTTTGCAATAATCTCTTTAGTAGATAATTTATAATAGACAACATTGAGGAATTTTCTCGGACACATTGCCTAAATTTAAAAGGCAGCATTCCAGATTTCCATTATCTCTTTTACCTTCCCTCGTTTCCACGATATATATTTTTAGAAAACGAAATTGCTGTGGGTATGTATTGTTTCGGTATAATTAATGCAGCTTGGGAAAAATGACATGGCATTTAAGTGATATCGAAACGTCCAGGAATTTAAGTAACTTCGCATTCTTCACAAGTCTTTCTTCGGAATATCCGGTTACAAATGATATAAATCTCGTTGCTAATTTGAGACAAAGCACAGTTTTGTTTAAGTAGCTATGGACAATCACTTGCTTATGTTAAGCATTGTTTCATGACACTGCAATGCCTTTGCATGTGCAATTCAGGCAAAGGAATCGTGATGCTCGGTGAGTTATAGAAACGCAAGTTACTGTCTTTGCGACAAAGAAAACATTCCAGCTTCAGAAATACCTGGAAGTAATTATACTTTACTGGGATGTCTGCTGTTTAGCGGACATTTCTCAACTTCTTTTTTCTTCGTAAACATTAATAACTTTCTGAAGTATTTTCCATTTCCCAAGGCTTTGTTGGTTGAAATGTGCTCGACATAAACTTTAATTTCGAGATTGTACTTTTCTTCAAAACACATTACACTTGATCCTTGAATTGCACGAGGTTTAAGAAGGCCATTACCCCATGCGGTTCATTAACATTTGCCAATAAAAACATTAATTATTAATAGTCTACCAAAGATAAGAAAGTCCTGCTAATAGCATAGTTAGCAGACATAGTTATATTAACACGTTTTGTATTATATATAAGTATTATATGCTACATATTTTACCATAAAATAAGTTAGGAAAAATAAATTTTAAGAGAGAAAATCACAAAGAAGTCAAAACACATCTGCAGTACTGTATAGCTATTTCATCGATATTATTCTGTCGCCTCTTTGCAAGAGGAATCTACTGCCTGCCGGTACCTATACCAGTAGTACATCAAAGAATAAGTTAAAAAAAAATTATTTTAGTATACATTATTAACACTAAAAATCGATAATGGAAACATGATGTAGGAAAAAAGTATATAGGAGCACAGATTGGCAACCAGCAAAGCACCGGCATTAGAATTACTCTGCTTAGCCTAGAACAGTGTATAACCGTAATTATAATTAAAAAGTTGTACGGCATACAATATTGCGGCACACAATCAGGTCCATAGATTCGCTAAAAATCTTTCAAGAATCATTAAGTTTTCTGTAGACAGGAATTTTGGGGAAAGGGGGGAAAAGTTGCCTTCGCCGGAAATTGAACCGAAGACCTTCTCATTGCGAGCTGGAGGTATGATCACTGTACAACGTTGCATTATTCGCTTTGAAATCCTTGAGTTTGTTAATCAAAAATTCATTAAAGTTTTACAAAATATGAAATCGAAAATAAAACAAATTCCAAATTTCAAATTTGGACTTCCAGATGCCCATATTCGCAGCAGGATTATGTCATTCAAAATTCGATGGCTCTAGGTACCGCCGTTTTATCACAATGCGAGAAACATACATACATTTATGCACATTCTTCATTATTTAATTTTTTTAAATATAATACAGGGCTGCAATATTTGGTGGCAACAGTTTGAAAAGTGAACCGACATTTAATGTTTCCGACGCAAAATTGCAAAACGAAAACAATAGCCCTTCAGGGACAAAGCCCCTTTTGACTAAAAATGTTTAATAAATGCAGAAATATGTAATAGTAATAATACTTAGGGACAATAATAAATTATCAATATTTGAATAATGTTTATTATTGGAATATTCGCTTCTAAAATAAAATAATATCAAATAGGAAGACAGGATATTCTGAGGTTTGTTGCATAATTATAAGAAAGGAGAATTTAGTATAAAAGCTGAATGATAAAAACCGAGACCTAATTTTTGAATATTTCTTACGTTGATATTTAGATCAGAAAAGTTATTTGCGGATCAAAATACTATTTTAGTTTGAAAACTAGGCAATACATCTTCTATCAACAGAAGGTTACTTTGAATATTAGATTCTGAAACTAACTGCATTTATTCCAGCCTTTCAGCCGACCAGCGGTCGAGCAGTAGAGTTGCTGAACACACGGTAGTTCTGTCCGTCGTTTGAATCCCAGCAAACAGGCTGGCTCCAAGGGCGTTTTCACTGTTTTCTTCATGTGCAACGTCTATACGAGCCAGTTTCCCTTAGAAATCCATCCACGAAGGCATCCCTTTCCTTAGGCAACGATCTAAATATGTAACTTCTGCAAATTATTGAATTGAAATTATTGCACTTGAACAACTTTTGCAAATTATTCATCCATCACTAATGCGAAAGATCAGTATCATATTTTTCATACAGATCAGAAGTTTTCTTTTTGCTCTTTTTAGAATAAAAAGAACAAAATTTGCCTTGCGTTTTCTTATATCGTATTTTAGTTAAACGAACACTAACTGTTAGCGCTTTGATAAGAATATGTAATGTATTCACTAAATTAGATCTTATCTCTTTTCAGACCCCATA
Source organism: Stegodyphus mimosarum (assembly GCA_000611955.2). NCBI lineage: Eukaryota > Metazoa > Arthropoda > Arachnida > Araneae > Eresidae > Stegodyphus > Stegodyphus mimosarum. The sequence continues at coordinate 235,823 of KK113208.1, forward strand.
TCTGAACTAAAGTGCTTTGCTCCTTGAAATTCCAAGTTAATGCCACCAATTTAGCGCAGAAAAAAGTGCAGTTCCAATTTCGCGTCGGCGTGAGCTCTTTTAGACCTGACCGGAGCCCCTTAATAAGGACAGAATGCTCCAGATTTGATGATAACCGCCCTTGAATGGGGAGTTGCGAAACCACACAAAAGGTTACACAATTTAGAACAGGCGCACTTACATGGGTGTCGGCATAAGAAGAGACTTCATAATGTCGCGTCTTTGCTTGGGAATTTCTTCAGCTACCCCTAAAAATATTCTTACAGCAAACAAATGTATTCCCCTACTGACACAAAATCCCCTAGAAATAAACCCTTTATTCGCAGTTTAATCCCTTTGCAATTAAAATTGCATGAAAACAATAATTATAATTGCTTGAAAATAATAATACACAGTGACAGTTCACGGTATGATTAAACAAAAATAACTTAATGAACATAATATTATCTTTGCAATGTGTATAAAATTGCAATGTGTTATATTGCAATGTGTATAAAAAATACACTATATGTGTATGTGTGTGTGTGTGTGGGTGTGATGGAATTTTGTGTCTGACATAGATGATGATGACATAACCGATTGATACAGTTCATTGTTAATAGCATAACATTATCAATGTAAACAAAAATATCTAAACTGGCAAAAGAGGTGCCGCCATTATTCCGTAACTGTCATTGTAAGTACATGCGTCATTGGGGATAGAGAGGGAAAATAATCAAAGTGAAAACATTTTAGGGACTATGATGTGGCAGGTACACATACAAGTGGGCAGAACACCACAATTTCGCCACTGTTCGTACAGGTCTAGTCCTGACTCATTTGCATCTTCCTTCCAATTTAGTGGGAGAGCACTACTTGGGGCGATCCTAGTTTCGCCTCCTCTTTCCTTACCAGCAACCTCTCGCGAGGACTTTCGCCCCCCCCCCGTATATTTAGCGCCGTAGACACTATACGCTTATCCATGCTTTCCCCGATATTTGAGGCCTGGCACTTCGGTATGGCGTTCAGCATCACTAACCATTATATCGTATGGGCGACTCAAAGGCGTAGCAGAATATTGATAAAAGAATTTCATGATTTAAACAGAGCTAAAAATGCGCAAAAAGCTGCCTGATCTGTAAATATTTTTACATTTTTGAAGTAAACAAGAAAAGCCTGATAGCAAACCGGCAGGAGAGGAAAGTACAAAAGAAATGTAAAGTGTGCAACATTGAACACCTTGGTTCTGAATAAATATGATTCAGTTTGTCTTTATTCTTATTGTTTAATTTAAGATCCATTTCACTAATTTTATTATTTCGATTGTTTGAGGCATTACGTAAATACTTCCATCAATATCATTATGTAAGTATCACGTGAAAAAGAGGTATTATTATATGACGCAGTTTAGGAAGATTTATTATAAACAGTTACGATTCAATTTTTAGGATAGAGAAGGGAAATTACCAAATTTAACTAAAGAGGTAAGGTTCTATTGCAGATAAAAGTTAATATTTTACCTTTTATATACATACATGCACATATACTATATATATATAGAGAGAGAGAGCAATACAGTGAAATCTGTCCTGACAATTAGCTCTCGTTAACCACCTCTAAAACTGCCAGGATTTTCTGAGAACACATTTAATATTCATATAATATTATTAGTCCAAAGGGATTTAGTCCCGAAGGACTATTACTTTCGTTTTGCGATTTTGCGTCGATTCACTCTGAATGCCCGATTCACTTTTCAAATTGTTGCCACTAAATGTTATCGCTCTGCATTAAATTTTAAAAAATGAAAAATCTGCATAAATGTATGCATGTTTCTCGCATTGTGATAAAACCTAGAGCCATCGAATTTTGAATGACGTAATCCTACTGCGAATATGGGCATCTGGAAGCCCTAATTTTGAATTTGAAATTTGCTTTATTATCGATTTTATGTTTTGTAACATTTCAACGAATTTCTGATTAACAAACTAAATGATTTCAAAGCGAGCAATGGCAACACTGTACGGAAAAAAAAAAACATTTTTATCTCCAGCGCACGAAACTTACGAAAATTCTAAAGATATGTTCATTTTAAAATGATTTTGCGATATTGATTTTGAACTGAATTTTATGGTTTGAGTACGTAGTACATGATATTTAATAAAAAAAGGTAGCACACGAAACGTTAAAAAAACGCGCCTTTGGACGTAATTTAAAATCTGAAATCTTTCAGATTTTTTATGGTTTATTTTTTTTTTATCGAATAAGATTTTTAAGGCATCTATCTACCACTGCAGAAAACAAATCACATCTATCTATAATAGCAAACGGTCTTCTTATGAAGGCATATAAAATAAAAAAAAAAATAAAAATAAAAAAAAATCTGAAATGTTTCAGATTTTAAATTACGTCCAAAGGGACGTTTATTTAACATTTTGTGTGTTACCTTTATTTGTTAAATACCATGTTCTTCGCACTTAAACCATAAAATTCAGTTCAACAGCAATATCGCAAAATAATTTTAAATTGAGCATATCTTTAGAAATTTCGGTACACGCTCTCACGCGCTGGAGATAAAAATGTTTTTCTGTACAACGTTGGTATTGCTGGCTTTGAAATCTTTGAGTTTGTTAATGAAAAATTCGTTAAAGTTTTAGAGAATATTGTTACGAATTTCACATTTATTTGGCTATTCATTTAGAACTGTAATTAAAATTCCTTTTTATTTTCCCGTGCAACGCACGCAGACGATTTTTGAAGAGAAAGCTACGTCAAAAAAAAATAATAATAATAACATGCATACATTTACGAAGATTTTTCATTTTTTAAACTTTAATGCAGAGCGATAACATTTAGTGGCAACAATTTGAAAAGTGAATCGGGCATTCAGAGTGAATCAACGCAAAATCGCAAAACGAAAGTAATAGTCCTTCGGGACTAAATCCCTTTGGACTAAAAATATAAAATAAAATAAAAATTGTATAAATATTGTATTTATGCATGCAAAATAAATAAAAATCGCGCCTGTTTATAATGAAATAAAAACTGTAAATGAAATAAAAATTTGTGCTTGAATTATAATGCAATTAAATAAAATATTTTCCCCTCGTGTACCTTTGAATAAGACTGAAAGCATCCCATAGTTAATAAAATGAAAATGATTGAACAAAAACCAAATACAACGAAGCTTTATTCAGGTGAACCTACACGGCTAGGTAATTTGGGGTCTTAAAAAAGTGATGCTCGATACTTAAGTTTATTTCCTCTGAAATATTGATTGCAGTTAGAGACAATCATTTACGGAAGAAAATTGCCCATGGGTCATGTGACCAATTCAACTACTCTCACGTATCTCATGGTCATACCAGTCAGCGCCGATACCTCAGATAGGTAGGATCTAAGACTTAGATATGTGTTTACTGCACCTACTCAAATTTTTAAACTTCAAAATGATACTGTTACGAAAAATTCGGCGGTTGCGCCTGTATGTAAGCTTTCCGGCATAGTACTAGGGTTGCCATAAAATAGTGTATGGTAGGGTTGCCAGATTGGCGACTTTATCGCCCATTTGGCGACCAAATTGGCGATATCCCATGGTCCAATCGGGAAGCTTCTAGAATAACTTCCTGTCGAGATATTTCTCGAAACGTGTGGAACTTAAAGAAAAGCTATATAAATCCTTGCGTTTCTGAGAGCAGTAGAGTTGCGAGAGAGATTGTGAAGATTGTGAAGAGTGCGATTAGTTGTGAGGATTGCGAGAATAGTTGCTTACTGTGAGTGCTAAGCAACGCGACAGTTTTGTGAACGGAAAGCGATTGAGATAGTGCTTTGCCGTGAAGCTACTTTTACAGTATAGCTTGACAGTGTATTGGTGATTGTTCCACGGTGTTTTTTATAAGTTTAGTGTTGCCGTGAAGCTACCTTTACAGTTACAGCCTGAAGCTGTGTTGCTGATTGTTTCAGCGTATTTATTGTAGATTTTCGACGCTTTTAAAGGTGATTTTGGAACTGTGCTGTAAATAGTGATTCCTGTAAATAAATTGTGCTTTTTATTGTTCTGCATCGTGTTTTCATCGGATACTCTCAAATCCACGAACCCGTATAACGCAACAATACTAAGGCTTAAAGAATCAAATTTAGATTAAATAACTGAAAATGAATCAAATGCTTTCATACGCCTTCCCTCATGGCTTCCCACCTGTTTTAAATTTTCGCCTTCGAGAGCAGGGCTCATGCACTCTTATATAAAATTAAAAATTAAAACGAGCGCCTACGGGCTTAATTTATTGATGGAAAGTACTGTTAGTAGTAGGCACCAGATGCGAAATTTACTATTCCTGATTCTACGCATTCTCTTTTGTTGCTTGCTTATACCTAGGAAAGCCACGTCTCTCTCTTAGCTGTGTTTTTCTATATTATTTACAATTTGACATGTGTATACAGAAATTGTGGGGCGCTTACAGCAATGGCTGGTGTCCGCCGAAAACATTGCGGCAAATGCATTGCAGACCAAATAACGTCTTGTACGAAACACCATGGGGGAAAAGAAAGCAAGGAGAAAAACATAGAGGCAAATACACTGCAGACCAAATAATGTCATCGTAGAAAACATCGTGGGGAAAAAGAAAGCAAAGAGAAAACACCGCAGTTCTAAAACATCGTGATGCTAAACATCGTAATCGAAAATAAAGGGGTTCAAAAACATCTTAGTTTTAGAACATCGTCGTCGAAAATATTGTGGTAAAAAGTAAAGCACTTACAAATCATCGCATGACGATACTCAGACATGCGTTTTCCGGCTTCAAAAATGTTCAAATTAGCATAATGATTTGTGAGCGCAAGAAAGAATGAGAAATATTTTTACTTTTGCAATTCGTATTTTTGAATCAACAAACAAATTGTTGCTGAAAAATAGGAAGGTAATTTAAGCATTCGAAAAATTAAAATAATGGAAAGCAATATTATGTATAGCTGTTAATAGAATTTTACATTTATATAGTTAACTATTAAAAGTTATTAATTAATTAATCTCTCTTGTAAAGTTTTACTAGTAATTTTTCACATAGTCTAAAGAAGATTAGAAAAAAGGAAGATGAGAAACTGTATGTAATTATCTCTATAATAACTGTTTAATTAATTATCAAATTATAAAATTCTATTAACTACTATAAGTAGCATTAATTTTCTACTCGTTTTCAGTTTTTGAAATCTTAAGTTTCATTCTTAATTTTTTAACAAAAAATTATTAGTTAATTCAAAAATATAAAAGTAAAAATATTCCTTATTCCTTCTTGCGCTCGCAAATCATTATGCGAATATGCATTTACAGCTTTCAAAGCCTAAAAACTCCCGTCTGCCATGTTATAGTCATGCAATAATTTATAATTGCTTTATATTACTCCATGTTCCACGACAATGTTTTTAAACTGCGAAGTTTTTGAATTGCGTTATTTGTGACCACAATGTTTTATTCTACGATGTTTTAGAACTGCGATGTTTTCTCCTTGCTTTCTTTTCTCCCACGACGTTTTGTACGGCCACGTTTTCGCTTTGCATTATTTTCTCCGCAACGTTTTTGTTGTGATGTTTTCCGTCTGCAACCCAACGCCGCTGTGCATCAATCAAGGATATGTCCTAAGAAATTAAAGATGTAATATTAAAGACCTATCACACAGTGTCCATGAAAAACTTACATGTTGAACTCGGCGCGTTTGTCTCCAACTCCATCCTGGCATCTACGTAGCAGTTTCAAGTTCTCTTTCATCGTGTGTAAGCTAAGCTACATCTTTCCTCACTATGGCGATGTTTAAAAAAAATTGGTGTCTTCTCTACTACATTCTCCCATCGCGCTATCCAAAAACATGATGTATATCAGGTAGTTCGCTGTTAACTGTTAGTATCGGTGAGGAGTTTCAATGCCAAAATACTCTTTCTTAAAAACGAGCTACTTAATGAAGAAAATTTTTATGTATGTATATTCATGCAAAAGCACGAATACATAAATAACTAATGAAACATGGTAAATTTGGACTTAAAAAGTCCTAAATCTTGCGCTAGAGCTGTGTTAAATAAGTAAATATGAATATTTATTAAGCAATTTTTGGAGTTATCTCCTAGGAAAAGAAATTGGTAAAATTAAAAAGAATTGGTGAATATTAATAAAATAGTTAAGTAAAATTAATAAAAGTCTATTCCTATGAAAAGATTAATTAAAATTCAAGAACTGTCTATTGAATGGAAATAATTCAAAGCAATATTTGAGAAAAATTAAAACGTGAGCAATTTTTATAAAAATACAGTAAATAAAAGTAAAAATTATGACAATTATTGCTATTAATCGGAAATTAATTGACTTTTCAAGGGGAACAAATCAATTTCCGATTAAATTATAGTAATAATAAGAAGCGAATTTGTTTCGTCTTCTTATTATGCAAGAACTAAACATAAAAACAAAAACCTACCGAAAAATAAAGAAACCAAAAATATCGGAAAATATATCAAAGTTTGAATCAAAAATGAAATTGAATTAATTTTTGAATTTTAATGAATCTTTTCATAAAAATGGACATTTATCAATTTTACTTAACTATATTAATTAATCATCACTATTTTTATTACTTTTCATAAATTTATTTTCTTAGGAGATAATTCAAAATCTACTTAATAATACATCCACATATATACATATATTAAAGACCTATTAGATAGTGTCCATGAAAAACTTACACGTTTAACTCTGCGCGTTTGTCTCCAACGCCACCATGCCATCTACGTAGCAGTTTCGAGTTCTCTTTTATCATGTGTAAGCTAAGCTACATCTTTCCTCACTATGGCGATGTATGGAACCAGTATGCGAATTTACCTATGACTTTCCCCTTTATAAAATTGTCGCTCTGTTTAAAAATCGACGAATAGTTCATTTTTAATTATCATTTTGATCTTTAAGAGTAATGAATTCCAGCAGCATTTGTAATCAATTATTAAGCAACTAAAATCTGAAGCTTTTAATAGTTTTGCAAGCATGCACATAAACGATAACGTGTGATGAATTAATGATGTTAACGCTAATTAAAAAATCTGATGTGTACGACAACCACGACTTCCGTGTACAACCTGTTAAATTATGCCTGTTTTTGATCACTTCATTTAAACTTATTTCCTCGAATTATTTTAACTTTACTAACAAGCCCCTCAAGGTAAGTTGAAAATGACATCAAAAACTGCAAATTTTGAAAATAAATATTAAGCCGATTGCAATAAAAAAGGGAGGTGATGCACAACTAGATGTCATAAGAAATACAAAATACATATACAAAATTTCAATATTGTACGGCTAATTTTTTTTAGTCACTTGAGATACTTAGGTACTTACGTACTCACAGACGTCAGGAAAAATCCATTTGAAATTTATTTTGAATCTATTTTGCAGCCCGTTTTGAAATAAAGATCTCTTTGTTCTCTTCATACATACAGACTTCGTACAAAAAAATCGTTCAAATTCGTTAACGGTCAACGGATATTTCTGTTGAAATATGATAACCGAAATTTTTCGCGATTACATTACTTCCTTTACTTCGTGGAAGGAAGTAAAAATGTATGAAAGCATATTATGCAAATATTACTTTTACTCGTATTAAATTTATAATTTGATAGAAAATGCTGCTTTTAATATATTCAAATTTTTAAATTAATTATTTTACCGATCAATCATTGTTTTGTGATAGAATTAATTTCTCGAATATATTTTTTTATAAAATTTACACTGTGTTCTAAAACTTTGGTTATTTAGAACTGTTTACTGTTCTATGATCTTAAAATTGTAAGCAGAATATCTGATAAGAAATAAATCTCACTTGAAATAAGTACTCGCATCCATTTTGATTCCCCATATGCATCAAAAGTAGCTTCATATATGGAGATATTTCTGCGAATTACGTAAGCATATATACATGAAAGCTAATCTAGAAATTTCGCATTTTTATCATTGCTTCTGACATTTATTTTAATGATGTTAGATGTTGACGGGATTTACTATTTTTTAATAATTATTATTTTCCTCGCTGTACTCAAACAGAATGATTGATGAGATGCAAACATGCCATTAAAGAATTTTTCCGGTGCAGAATTTTATGGAATAATGTTAGGAGGAAGGAAAAACAGAATTCACAACTATTTGTAAGTTCATTATACTATGTGACATTGTGATGTTCAAATTACTCAGTCAACATACTGAGGTAACACCAAGAATGCTTCATTTTTATAATAGCTTGAATGATTAATAGCTCATTTTGTTCTATCATTTTCTTTTACCAATTCATTTGCAAAGGCACATCCTTTCAGAAACATCTCAAAGACTTGATTTTATGAAATAAACAGGCCACGGCATGCATGTCATTGTCGAACAATAAGAATCAAATTAGACCGCGATAATAAACTTAATAGCTTTGAATTGAATGGATGCTTTAGTGAAATGTGTTTGAATGTAGTTGAAAATGTCAATACGTTTTGATTTGCATGAAAGATTATGTGGCTTTTTTCTAACACTGGAAATATTTTTAAAGAGTTTTTTATCTTCTGAAGAGATATGTCATGTACAATGTGTTTTCTCACAAAGTGCTCCGTTCCATTATGTTCTCATTTCCACAACTATCAGCAGCAAAGCATTTATAACCACAATAGAACTTCGATGATTCCAAATTTTTAATAAGCCGAGACGAATGATTTCTACAAATAAAAAGCATTGAACCCTATCTATGATGATGACCAGTACCGGTTCCTAATTAGTCTTTTGTGGAGAAGGTCGTCTTAGAAAGATGATGTTCTATACTAGTGCTTATGTTCTCAGAAATAATGATTACGTTTAGATGTGATCACCGTAGGAGATGGTAGCCATAAGAAAGTTCATTTTATATTAAGAATTATGTTGTTTTTTCCTCCATTAATCGAAATAAAAAATTCGCAAAATTTCACAGATAGATTTGTTTGAGTAACACAAGATAAGCTTTCCTTTTTCTTTCTTAATAATACGAGTTCAGATCCATTCTCAAACCACGAAATTTGTACCCGAAACTTCCATTCTTGATTATTTAAATATTGCAGTTTGAATTCCCATGTTTTTTTAGGTCATTTAGCTACTCCCCCCCGTAAGTGACCTTACCTTTCCATTTGTCGATAATTAAAAATGTTCTAAGGACAGTTTTGACTAGTTGTATTACATATGACTTGTTATATAATGCATATTTTTATTTGTAAATGGACGATTGTTTGATACTGCAAATTTTATTTTATTATGTTTCAAAATATGTTATATACTTACAAAGGCAAATATTTTAAAAATGCCTTTAACTTTTTTTTTTCGTCAGCGTTTTCAGATAATATTTTCACTGGGGAAAGGAAATATTAACAAATTGGTCATGAGAGTGATGGTGCAACACCAGGGTGCCTGTGTCAGGGACCCTACCCCTTGTCGAATAAAATAGCTACTTCTAATATTGCAGTAAATTACTTAATTTTTTTTAACATCTTAAATTCTCAACTATAATTGCCAAATTATAATACGAACAGGGTTGAGTAGAAATTTAGAATATTTAAGTAGTGCCAAAATTAGAAATCAGACCTGAAATCCCATCTGAGAAAACTTGAAGAGAGGCTATAAAGCTGGTGATAACCTATTGGGAGACATAACATAAAAGCATACTAAATAGGGATTTAAAAACTAAAACATGGAGTATAAGTGTGATTCTCTTGGTGCCGAAGTGAAAACTAAATAGTTACTATACAAAAGAACAGATCAAAACAGAAGTAATTATAATATATTATGCATAACTGCTAAGGATTGCCATTGGTCTTTTACTGTCATTCGGATCATTAACATCATGTTCGTAAACCCTGATAACAGGGTTATCAATCAAGTTTTCGTAAAACCTCCGGGTAAGCCAGCAGTAAAGATACTTTAATTCTTCTACTCCTAGCTCCGTATGTATTTTACGGTTTCTCATATACCACGGCGCATTTGAAATCTGTCTTAATACCAAATTCTGAGCCTGTTGCAACTTTTTTCTATGTGATTTACATGAATAGGCCCAAACTGGGCAGGCATAACACAAAATGGGACGCAACACGGTCTTATAAATAAGCAACTTAATATCTATTGAAAGTACACTGTTTCGAGAAATTAAGGGGTGTAGTGTAATTTTACTAACTCGAAACCTTCTTAAGAGAGCTGTGATATGGGGGTTTTATAAGAGAGTTTTACTGGGGATGACCCCTAAGTAAAGGACTTGCTTGGCTCATGGGATATCTTTGCCATAAAACTGCAGTTTACTGTTGAATTTATTTTTTGTGGTGAACAGAATAGCCTGTATCTTATCAATATTCACCTTAATCTTCTATTTTGTCAGCCAAATCTCAACTGTGTTAATGTATTCTTGTAACCGTTGGATAACTGGGCCAACAAATGCACTTTGAGTGAGGATCGCAGTGTCATCAGCATACATTGCGAGTGTTGTGTTGGGTATAACTGGGATCTCATTTACGTAAATATTGAATAATATGGGTTCAAGAAGAGACCCCTGTGGGACCTCCGCAAGGATAGGCCTGCGTGTAGACAGTGTATTTGAAGCGTGAACGACAAAGTGTCTACCGGTTAGGTTATAGAGACATTAGGTATTTTGGAAGCAGGACATATGAAAAATAAGCAACGCCTTCGCCGGGAATCGAACCACGAACCTCTTGATTACGCGTCGAGCGTGCTGACCACTACACCAAGAAGGCTTGCGAAGAAGGGGGGAGAAATACCTTATATACGCTTCCTTTTAAAGGGTGACTGGGGTTTGGGTACCCAATCACCAAATCCTGGTGGTGCAGAATCATCATCCACCACCTTTTTAGTTCGGGCGCCAGTGTAAAGACATTAGGTATTTTGGAAGCAGGAGATGAGAAACAAGCAACTCTTTCGCCGGGAATCGAACCACGGACCTCTCGGTTACGCGTCGAGCGTGCTGACCACTACACCACGGAGGCATGCGAAGAAGACGGGAGAAATACCTTATAAGGTGGTATTTAATTATGTTAGAGATGTAACCTGGGAAACCCAGATTGTGTAGTTTGTTTATGAGTGCATCCAGCCATACACCATCGAAAGCCTTAGCAATATTCAGAAAGAGCCCTCCAGTGACCTTTCTTGCGTTGCAGCCCCCTCACTGATGAATTCTGCTACTCGGTATAGCTGGTTGACTGTACAATGTTTCCGTCTGAACCCAAATTGATACGGTATAATAATTCGGTGCTGGTCCAGATGCTGATTGGTGCGGGTGAGCAGAACTGCGTCCATAATTTTACTGAGGACAGTAGACATATAGGTCGATAGGACTCCGTCAGGTTGGCAGCTTTTTGTGGCTTGAGTATAGGCATTATTTTGGCTAGTTTTAAGCAGTAAGGAAAGTGCTGCCACTTCAGAATCAGGTTGATAACCTTCGTGAAGTACAACAGAATTTTCACTGGGAACTTCTTGATCAACCGATTGTTTTTCTGGTCGTATCCTGGGCTCTTGTTGTTTTTAACTTTTTGATGTAATCATAGACTTCCGACGGCATGACTGAGATCATGTTGTCCGTGTGTTTGTTTGTTGTGTAGTTGTTATGAAAATTATCAATTAACTGTTCTGTACTGGAGTCTTGAATGCTGTTTGTGCAAAACTGAAATTCCAGATGCTGTACTAAAAGTTCTGCCTCCTCAGTTTCGGTGTAATGAATCTTTTGAGAGCCTTTAAGGGGGGGAATGGAATCATGGCTTTGTACCTCTTGAACGCTTTCCATACAGAATTGTCATCTCTGGAGAGGGACTTAAGGTAGTTAGCCCAGCGGACTTGTGCATAATAGTTAGTATGAGACTCGACTGCATCACACAGCCTGTTGAATATTGTTTTGTCTGCTCGAGATCTGGTCCTTTGAAATTGCCTCTTGGTAGCATTGCTTCTCTTTAGTAATTGGGATAGCTCCTTTGATCTCACAAGTCTTGATTGTTTGATTTCTTTTTTGGCAGTATCATGAGCTTTTTGTACAGTGCAGGTGAACTTCTTGATCAAACTGTCAATGCCATTCCCTGAGTGTATTGCTGGGAGAGTTTTTTTAAAGAACCGAATAATTTCGGGCTACTATCTTTTCTGCAGAACCGTTTTTGTCATTTTCTCTTGTTGAAATACCATCGTCGATTCTTACAGCTATGGAACTTTTTAACTTGAGCTATGCTAAAACAAAAATGCATGTTAGCATTGATCTGTTAAGTAATTTCGATCTTGCTCTGAGTATAAGATTACGTAGATCGAATTTTTTGTTTTCTCTTATACCTTCAATTCCGCATATCGAAATCTGACCTTATCAAACCATTAATCAAACATGTGCTCTTAGTATCATTTATAAAACATGTTTCGAACTTCTTACTACATTATATATAAGCTACAGAAATAACCTGGATTTGCTGCCTTTTTCAATATAATGACCACTACTTTTTTCAAAAATCTTGTTTGATTCTCCGACGCTAAAATAAGTATTTTTTTCAAATTTACTTTATGTAAAATCTTATTTTTACGGCCGTATTTTAAGCCGAAATCTTGATCTTAAGGGAAACAGGATCCTAACCTTCGTACAGTTTCGATTAGCAAAGAAAATAAGTATAATATAAAATAATTTCTTTTTACTTTATGTAAAGCCTTTATTTTTACAGTTGTATTTTAAGCCGAAATCTTGATATAAAGCGTATGACTTACGTACGCATGACTTTAGATAAATATGCATACCTCATATTTAAATGAAGAAAAGAAATTCGGATTTTGTATTAAGAAAATACAGTAACTGCTTTCGATTATTTTAAAATTATTCAATTTGAGATCAATCTTTATATATATAAAGAACAAAGTCTGTGTTTTTGTCTTCTAATAACTCAATTATTACTATAGCTATCGTCACCAAACTTTCTACAATTCTGTTCTGCGCCCTGGAAACGTTCGACGCCCAATTTTTCAAAAAAAAAAAAAAAAAAGG
>KK113208.1:248916-290088 GCA_000611955.2 Stegodyphus mimosarum
CTAAGATCAGAAATGTTGATTAAAAACTCGGAAAAACGATAATTTTCGCTCTCATTTTTCCGAGTGGCAACAGTCTCGCGAGCTGGAGATGAAAATCTGCTTTATTTCCAAAGTTGTTGCCACTGCTCGCTTTCAAATCCCAGAGTTTGTTAATAAAAAATTTCTAACTTTTACGGTAAAATAAACATAGCATTGCTAAACATTAAATACATTATTCCCGATTCCAAAAATTCGTGGGAAGCAATTTCGAACTTTTTCATCTTCGTACGGCTTTAATCAGCCAAGATATTAATTAAAAACTCTGTAAACGCTAATTTTCGCACTCATTTTTCAGAGTGGTAACAATTTCGCTAGAGGGAGATAAAAATTATTTATTTCGAAGTGTCGCTACTGCTTGCTTTCAAATGGTAGGGATTGTTAATCAAAAATTGGTAAGTTTCACAAAATCTCTCTATATAAGGAAAAATGTCTGTTTGTGTACTTGTTTGTTTGTTCGCGTTTTTGATTTCTGATCAATTAGTATGAATTATTTTTGCCACATTTAAAATTGAATATAAATGAAATAGTGGATGGAACTTGAGCTTTTACGACCATTTGATTAGAAAGACGAAAATCATTAAAAACTGCGTGCCATTGTTGCTGATAGAATGAGAGAGAATTAGTTCATTTTTATTAGTTCATTTTTCTATCGAAATTTTTTACGTGGATTCCATATCGCATGAGATTGAAAAATGTATGCTATGAAACTATTTTTGCATCATTATTAAAGAAGGATTACAGCGGCATCATTCTCTCTGTCTCTCTGAACGTCAGCTTTCATCCATGCAGAGCAATGTCCATGAATGAATACCTTGGAAGTGTGGGTATTTTTTGCATGTAGAGGTAAGAGTAGGAAGTGGTTTCAATGCTCTCCCATACTAAATCCGTATTATCTCCAAGAGCAAAAATTAAAGACACTAATTTTAACGGAAATTTATAGCGTTGCTTAAAATCCCACAGTGAGCTTGTCAGGACTGAGTGTTCTGTGCGTAGTCTTGGCAAACATCTTAAAGTAACTCCTTAAAGTCCTTAAGTCCTGATCTGGAATAGGGAGCTGAATGCAGCTATGTTCTGGTTGTAGATACTGTGCTTAAGTGGTAGAATAACTGCACTTGAAAGGGATTAAAATCCTCTTTTATTAAATCAATATTATTTACAAATCACTTCCCAACTCGGGAGGGATACAGAAAGTAACGACCACACTTGGGTCTAAATGAACAATCAGATAAATTTAAACTAAAGCTAAATAGAAATTTAATTAATCTTTGCTCACAGAGCTCTACGCGGAGTTGGCCTCTAACTAAATGGTGCGTAGCAAGATTTACTAATACTAGCGCACTTGGATTTATTTCAATAAGCAATCACGTAGCAAGCTCGATGGCTTAGAATTTAGCTGCTAGCTGGTCAGGCGAACGTCGAATAGAATGACCGCGATCTGAGACTAAAAGCTCTCTCACACTGAGAGGTTTCTACCTCTGGTTTAAATAGTACTTGGCTCCACTTCAAGATTAGCATAAGCTGAAAACGCGCGCTTCTTCTGACGGGAAGTTGAAACTGAGAAGAGATAGAAAGATTTAAATTAAAATAAAACTTTGTTAGTTTAACTAAAACCTTACAAGCTTAATTTCATTTTTACTTGAGCATAATTTGATTTAACTTCATTAACTTATTTTTTGACAGCATTTATTCACTATAAGCATAAAATATATTTCCGCGACATTTTCATAATTTCTAAACTGAGAACTCTGTAAAAATTCCCCAAATCTTCAGTTTCATATTTGAAATAGCTACAAGTTCTGATGTAATTGTATTGAATCCAAGAGAATTTCGATTACCAGAAGCTCTATACGCAGTTATAAAATATACTCCGCGATTTCAAATACTACTACACTGGTTATCATAAAATAAGGAAAAATCTCAAAAACCACGATTACTGAAAAAGTTACATGTAGAGTTTTATAAAACTTACCCACAATATACAACACATAGTAAGGTATCACATGACATAAAAAGAAATTACCAGGCAATTATGGTAGTATAGAAATTAGCACATGTATAAAATGAACAAATCGAAGGCGTCAGTTTGCTATAGGAAAAGTACCTTCAATATGGAATACGATAGCCTCTAGAAGCAATACAGCACATACACATATGTGGGATGCTTTCAATTACGCCGTCTATCAGTTCCATAGGAAGCGAGAGCCACTGTTCTTGCAAAGCAGTTGCAAGAGCGGGAAGGGTCTGAGGGGGCGGATTGAGAGCAGCTAAACGTCTCCTTAAAGCATCCCAAACATGTTCGATAGGATTCAAGCTCGGGAATTGAGTTGGTCACTCCATGCGCGTAATTGTTTCCTGTTGAAGATAATCATCTACGATGCGAGCCCTGTGTGGGCTTGCGTTGTCGTCCTGTAACAGGAAAGCATCACCATCATCTATTGACATCTTTGATGCTTATGTGCGCCCATGCCACCCCGAACACAGACACTACCTCTTCCGTATGCATCTCTTTCACGGATGTTTGACGGATGATAACGGGTTCCAGGTTCTCTCCATATCAAATAACGCCTACTATCGCTTTCTAGGCTAAACCTGGATTCATCCGTAAATAGAACAGCCCTCCATTGATCAGGCGTCCAGTGGACATGTTGTCGTGCTCACTGCAAACGGTCCCTCCTATGGCGGGACGTGAGCGGCACGCAAATGGCTGGTCGCCTCGCATACAGACCACCTTCGTGAAACCTTCTACGCACAGTTGACGTTGACACCAACCTTCTGGTGGCTGCAGGAAGGGAGGATCAAAGAAGAGTCGGAGTAGCGGTTCTATTCCTGCGTGCAAATAATGTCAAATATCGGTCATCGGCGCTCGTCGTAGCAGTTGGCCGTCCTTAACTGAACCTCCAAGATGACGAATCTATGGTTTGAAATTACCTCCAAAGTTTATGAACCATTGAAGGACTCACATTTGTAGAGACATTAGGTTATTTAGATAGCAGGAGACATGAAAAATATGCAATTCCTTCGCCGGGAATCGAACCACGGACCTCTGAAATACCGGCTCAGTGTGCTGACCATTACACCACGAAGGCACGCTAAGAATGTGGGAGATATACCTTATACATTTAGCCATCTGGCCACTTTTGTTTGACTTTGTCCTGCCTCTAATCTCCCAATGGCTCTCCATCGTAATTCTGCAGGCAAATGATGCCTGGAGGTCATTGTTACGAATGGGTTATCTCAGATTTCTGATGTCACTATCACAGTGAAGTATGTGAGCTAGCTCTCAAACATGGACTTTTACGCTCCTCGCAGATGACGTATTCCGAGTACAGCGCTACTAATTTGCATATTGCAGTTGTACTCAGCTACTCTTACTTGGCAACATATTCAAATTTTAACGGTTTTGCTTATTTTTGAGGAAGTTATCGCTATTTTTCTGATATTTCCTTAATTTATGATAACCGGTGTATTTAAAAATTTACTCGACTTAGACTCCGCGATTTCAGGTTGTACTACTTATTCAGCTAGTACTGCGCAGTGCTACTTACAACTAGTTGTAAGTAATCCGAACCCTAAGCAGTGTTCAAGGAGCAAAACATATATGATTCTGATCTTCAGAATAACAAGCCAGCTTTTCAAACTCGACTACTCTGACAGAAGAATCAGTCGTGAATATGTTGATGAAGTGCCTTGATAAACAATAAACTGATTTCATTAAAATTGTGATCGTAATTATTCACGATCATAAATTTGATTTTACAGAGAAACAGAAAGCCCAAAAGACAGAGCTGAAAATACAAAGCTATTTTTAAAAGTAATTTAATAAAATATGCAAAATCTATTCTATGCGACTTAAACTCTAAAACATGCAAAATCTATTCTATGTGACTTAAACTGAAATTTACGTGTAAACAAATCTTCGAAATGTAATTCCAGTTAGATTCTCAATTTGGTTTTCGCTCTCTTAATTTTGCTTTGGTTCTGCGAAAATTACCCATAAATCTTCGTTTCGTGAAATGGATATCCTTGAAGCTTTTACATTCACAGAAATTAAGCTTCTTTAGCTAATAAATAACATTGATTCTGATGGAGTTTAATTTTTTATTTGTTCAACGCTGTTTTCCTCGGTAGATGGTGCTACGTTCGTTTCCGGTTTGCTCCGCTCACGGGCTTTGCATGCAAAACCGTTGTTGTCCCTCCTATTTTTGTAAAAATTGTTTTTGTTTCTGACCGAGATGAGCCTGTATCTAATCGTTCCCTAATTCGGTAGAGTTTTATTCAAAATCTATGTCAAAGTAAAGATACTTTTTTGCATAATTTTAAATTATACGCTGTCGTGTTTCCCCCCATCCCTCTAATTTGAACTTAGAAGATTTTTTTTAGATAGAGCCTGCTAATCAGCAACCTGGCAGATAGGAAGACTATACTTTACATGTAATTCTATACTGAACTATGTATTTTTCTATTTTATTTATGGACTTTGTTGTTTGAAATGCATGAAATAGTTTAATTTTCTGTCTGTACAAATATTTTTTTGCAAGTACTCGTTTTTTTCATTCTTGTTGGCTTCATTTTCACAGCAATATGATTTTTAATTTTCGCATCATTCCCCTCGCTATAGTGGCAGAGAACTGTAAATAAAGCAGGGAGGCTTTATAAATTGTCATCTAAACTTCTGCTTGGTATTGAGTTTTGCTCGTAAATATAGAAGCAGTTGGCCCTTTATTGCATCAGAAATTAGTTTTTTTTTTGTTGTTGTTTTCTCTACAGCATACTGCGCTACGCCATGCGCGAAAACGCAAGAAAAGTTGTGCTTCATAGGTGACTATAAACACCATCTTTCTTTGATGAGATATGCGACACAAACCATACAGTAATTGCAATGATTTCCCACGAGAGTCGCTACTGGTACCATTATCTTTATTATGCTGTCCTGATAAATGTTGCTCATGGGTTTTCGCGTGCAGTTTAGCCGGAATGCAAGAATCGCCGCACATTTTCCTAATACAATGAGTTTCATCTAACTGTTAAGAGAATGTCTGGAGACATTTTAAATTTTCACTGGCAGAATAGCTGAAAATCAATGTTTAGTTAATTGTTAGACAGCCTTGAAAGAGTCATGTGCTAATTATGTTGCATGATTATATTTTTAACATTTAAACATTTTTCAAAAATTTTAAGAAAGGTACCTTTCTCTAGCGTAAATCACAGACATAATATCACTACAATATATCTATACAAATGATTACGACTGACAGCCTTTTGCTAATTCCAGTAAGAAAATAATTTAATAATTGGTAAATGAGTTTGATTATGGTAAGTAACCTTAATAATCGTACTTTGAACTCAGCCTACAGTGGCGCACGAACTAAAAATCTGGTGGACGATAACTCCTTATCATCTGATAATTTTGAAGATAGTACGTTGGATTTCCCCATCCCCCGTTTTCCTTTTTTCTTTTCCATTTTCTTGCTCTCTTCTTCTTATTGCTATATTGTTATGGATTTTGTATCTATTTAGCTATTTTTAGTAGAATTATAATTAAAATGATATCCCCATGCAATGCAGCGCGAGACATATTTTAAGAGAATACGCCGGAAAAGTAAAAATACAGGAGCACGCACATTTAACATTTAATAAATAGATACCTCGTAATTCTACACTTTTGCTTCCCAGAAATCCCGAGAAAACAAAAAATTACCAGAACTTTCTCTCGAGTGATTAAAAAGCTTTAAAAAGCCGGAGAGAGACATCTCAGCTCAGTCGTCGTTTAGTTGTTGCTGTTGTTATTTTGCGAGTTTAGATCGGATTAGCTTTCTCTTTGCATTGCGTTGTATTCTAACTTTTCTTTTAGTGGTTTAAAGGATAACTACTGATTATATTGCGTGATGTTGTGATACTGTACGAATACCTCTGAGGAAAAACCCAGCGTATATTTGTTGCGATAAGAATAAATCTTATTAACCTTTTATCGGACTTGTACATTCAGTCTATTACGAAACCCATACGTACGCAACAATACTTTTTCTTCCCTGACGAACTTCAGTTCTGGTATTTTTCATTAAAATTTTTTCCGTATTGGAGTTGTATAAAAATTTGATGCAGTCTGAAGTCAAAACTGATGCAGTGTGAAGTCAAAACTGATGCAATCTGAAGCCAGTTCTTAAACTCTAACTTTAAGTCATATCACACGTTCAAAATATTTTAGAAGAACAGCTCTTTAGGATAATTTTTCTGTTTTGTGGCATGATATGAAACAGCCAATCACCTCGGATAGTTTTGGTGTTACCATGTAAATGGGAAACTAGTTGTTCATTACAAATGATGGTTAATGACGGGGGATTCGACTGATAGCTGACTGATTGGTGAAAATGAACAACTTACAATTTTCTTGGGGGGGGGGAGGGGGAGAAAGAAAAAAATCACAGGTCTTTCATTGATAAGGTAGGTAGAAAAATTGTTTGAAATCGTTGTTCTCTGAAATAAATGGGTGTATGATACGAATTGCTAAAGAAATATTTTGTTTTGTTTGTTAATGGAAAATATAGCACACACTGTTTATGGATGACAATACAAGGAGTTGAACAGATATTTTTAAAATCTGATTTATATATTTATTTAATTTAATGCTGAAAAATTTTTTTTAAATAGGAACTTGTGAATGAAAAAACTATTGTCTCTCTATATATAAAAATCATATAATAAGAAAATATGTAACTGTATTCTATGTAAAAATTAAGGTTATAGAAAGTTCAATGTCTGTGAAATAATAAAAGTAGCAATACGAGCTGCTTTTTCCTAAATAGGTCATTAACGACAGAAGTTTGCTAAGTTGCACACTATATACACTGTATTACACTTTCATACATTCGCCGATTGATAAGTTATAATTGAGATTAAAAAGCTGAAAGTAAAATAAAAAGTAAAAAAAAAAAAAGCAAAGTACATTTCTATTAAACTGTGTGCAACTTAGCAAACTTCTGTCGTTAATAACGTACTAATAAAAAAGCAGCTCGCCTTACTATTTTTATTATTTCACAAACACTGAACTTTTCATTACCTTAATTTTTTACATGTAATACAGTTAAATATTTTCTTACGATATGACTTTTATCTGAAGAGAGACAATCATTGTTTCATTCACAAGTTCCTATTACGCACTACTGAAAATTAATAGAACAAACTGTCTTTACAAATTTTTGATTTTTAATACTGCTTGTTTAAGTCAGAATTTGATGTAACATAGAAAATTTGGTTGTCAGAGACAAACCGGTTTTATAAATTCTGGGCTACCTTTAGAAAAAAAAAAAAAAAAAAAAAAAAAAAAAAGGCTGTAAAAGAAAATTTCATTCTTAGTTATGTCTTCCTAAATATTTGCTTTTAGATGTCTTGGTTTATTTTTAATAGATACGCGAATATTCAGTTTTTTATCATCTGATGGAAACCGATTTATTAACTATAAAAAGACAGGTTACAATTAAAAAAAAAGCCTCATTATCGCTTCTTTCCAATTAGTCATATTTCTAAAGCATCGTATTTAGATTGTTGTTTAAGATGATGGGCCAGTACGTGACTTGAAACTAGATAATAATAGGCAAATATATCACTTTGGTCATAATGCGCCATCTTTGGAGCTCTGAAATTACTTTGAGAAGTCAAGGGCCGCTTACCACAAAGCTGTCCAAAGTCTCTCAAGGTCCCAGTCAAATATAATAAACTGCCATCCGGCCTCACAGTCAGATGGGACTCCAGAATATATTCTCATCTATGTCTCTTTTGTGGATCTAAGTGAAAGTATTTTAACTGCACTGGGTTAAAAAGGCTGACGTCAAGTTGATTCTACTCTGGATGGCTTATTTTTTCCACCCTGCAAAGTGCTAAAAACCGTAGTACTTATCCATGTCAGTGTCGAGAACGAGTGATCTGAGAGGATGAAAAATCATTTACAGTTCTCTTCATCAAGTACTTAAACTTTAGTTTTCAGTTTTTGATCAAAAGAGAGTGAAGAATTAGATACTCAACAAAGGACACTTAGGGGTAATAGTGAGCCTGTTTTGAAGGAAAGGAGTAGTAAGTAATGAACAATGGCCATATTGTTCTTTATTTCTCTTCATAAAGTACTATAAACGCAGACAGATATCGAGAATATATTCTCAAATTCGACATTCTGTTTTGCAGGAAAAAGGATAAAATAAATCTACTCCATAGAAAGGAAAAGGCTTCTTTTGTAGGGATACCTCCATGCATGACAGTGCCAGTCAGAAGAAGTTCTAGCATTAAAGAAATATTTTGATATTAAAGATAGTCAACGACACTTATTGTCTGTTGTGACTTTAGGTTAAAATACAACTGAACGTTTAATGGGAAATTCTTGCGCGAAGCATTCTAAGCTACGGAAAATGCCAGGGTAGTTCACTAAGAATCTAAAACTGATCCATCACCAAGAGCAAGATTTATACTGCTAGACCTATTGGTAGATTTGCACGTTAACAGTGAGAGCGATAAATTGTCTGGTATATATCTAAATGTTAAAATAAATAATAATTCTTGATATTTGTAATTCAAATATAGTTTGAGAGTTTGATGACTTTTTTAGTGCCCTTCCAGGTTTTTGCTTTGCCATTCCAACCATTGTTTTGCTTAATCTCAGATGTTCTTATGATTATTAAATTTCAGAATTATTGAAAAGAGCACTAAAATTAAAAAAAAATTATGTTTCATCAATTGCATGGAAAATAAAATCTGTATTGTACATTATTAGTCCAAAGGGGCTTTGTTCCTGAAGGACTATTGTTTTCGTTTTGTGATTTTGCGGCGGAAACATTAAAAGTCTGAATCACTTTTCAAACTGTTGCCACCAAATCTTGCAGCCCTGTATTATATTTAAAGAAATTAAATAATGAAGAATCTGCATAAATGCATGTATATTTCTCCAAATGTGATAAAACAACGGTACCTAGAGCCATCCAATTTTGAATAACGTACGTTTCCACCCGAATATGCGCATTTGGAAGTCCGAATTTGGAATTTCTTTTACCAAATTCTATTCATATTTTGTAAAACTTTAATGAGTTTTTGATGAACAAACTCAAACGATTTAAAAGCGAGCAATGGCAACACTGTACCGGGGAGGGGACTTTTTATCTCCAGCGCGCGGAACTGTGTGTCGGAAGTTCTACAGATATGCTCATTTTAAATTATTTTGCGATATTGCTGTTGAACTGAATTTTATGATTTAAGTACGAAGAACACGATATTTAGTAAATAAAGGTAACGCAGAAAACGTTAAAAAACGCCACTTTGGACGTAATTTAAAATCTGAAACCTTTCAGTTTTATTATTATTATTATTATTATTATTATTATTTTATTCTGCCTTTCCTTTATCGAGAAAAGCAGTTTAATGTATTAATATCATACAGTTTAATATTTCTTTTTCTTATTCCAGTAGCCCTAGGGGAAAAAACTGTAAATGCATTCACTTAAATTCAGGGATAAATAAAATGGTACTTTCATTCCCCACGAATTTAGCTTTTGTAATCAAATAAAAGATGCTTTTTTATTCGTTACATTTTTAATAGCTGTTAAAGAAAGCTTTTTTTCAGTTAAATTAGGAAAGAAATTAATTTACTTCATTAATGCCAAAAAAAACTTGATGCGTGTTTTCTTAGAAATAAAGATCCCGCACTCCAACATCAATTAATTCGGCTTCCATTTTAATTCAATGACCTGTGAGCAACTGCTTGATGTTAAAAATGGTAATTGGTCGCACTGGCAGAATTTCGAATAATTAAGGGCACTAAAAGTAACTTCTTGTTCTTGCATTACAATAATTGTGTTTTTATTATCCCAAAAGGGGCTATTAGTCTCGAAATATAGTTTTGTGTCGGTTCACTATAAATGGAGCATCACTTTTCAAATTATTATCACCAAATATTATCGCCCTGTATTATTTTTAAAGAAATGTAAAAATTAAAGGAGAATCTGAATATATTTATGCATATTCCTCGCACTGTGAAAAAACGAAGGTACCCGGAGCCCTGAAATTTTGGATATCATAGTCCTCCACCCTCCACCCGAACATGTGTACCCGAAATCCCGAATTTTGAATTTCAAATTTGTTTCATCATTTAATTATTTCATATTTAATAAAACCTTAATTTTTAAATTTTTATTAACAAACTCAACTATTTGAAAGCGAACAGTGGCAACTCAGTGCTACATAGCACACTTTTACCTACAGCGAGCGAGACTTCATTCGGAAAAATATAAGACGATTACCTTTCACTTTTAATTAACAAACTCGGCTGTATAAAAGCAATGTGTTGCCGCGGCCGGAAGTAAAAAACTATTATCTTCCACACGCCAGCGTGTTGCCATTCAGTAAAGCCCAAGATACTTCCAAATTTAATCTAGAAGATTATTGGCTAATAAACTAATGTATTAATATCATACAGCTTAATATTTCTTTTTCAAAACAATAAACTCAAAAGCAATAAACGCATTTCTTAAGAATATTTTTGTCTACTTTTTAATGTGATTGATTTAAATACAGATGTATTAAAACCATGAGATGCCTAATTAGAAATATTCAATATTTTTATAAAATGACGCTAACTGAAATCATTACATACTTTCTTCTTTTTTATGAAACCCATTTGAGGAGGCTGACAGCGCAAGAGGCTGTTTTTAAAAAAATAACCTAGTGAATATAAAAATATGTGTATCAACATCTAAGACTCTATCAGGAATTCTAAATATATGCTATTTCTTCAATATTTTGTGATTTTTCCCATTGAATTGAATGTGGAGAAAGTGCAAAGAAAACGATGCTTAATAATAAAGCTAAAAAGACAATTAAAAAATGTTAACAAGAGTAAGAGAAAGTGAAGATAGATAAACTGCGAACTGAGGCAGAGTATCAAGAAACCTTACCAAATCCTTTTGGTGATCGTTAAAGTCTGAATGTTTAAGATTTTATTGAAAAAAAATTATTTTGTTACTGAATCTGTTTACTATTTGTTACTTTATTTTGCTATGTTTCTGCAACGATGTGTCTAAATAAAGTTATTTTCACCCGATTTCATTTAATTCTGTTTGTTTGAGTGTTAGTTTGTCCGCCTGGATTAAATTTTAAATAAATTTAATCCAGGCGTCCCCTTGCTATCCGACTTCTTAAAGTTTTTCACACATATGTGCTTCTGATGATGATATAATTCTCCTAGGAATTTTCCCAAAATTCGATACAGATTTTTTATTTAATATTTAATTTTTCTTAAACGTTCTTACTTAACATATTCTTACTGACTTGGGCCAACTAATTCTTAAGGAATTTCGATTTTTACACCATCCGATCGATCACAAACTAAGCTTCGAAACTCTAAAGTAATTTTGAGCATTTTTTTCAAGTCACAAAAATCGTTTGAATTTTATAAACGTCACGGCGTTTTTACCTCTCACGGTCAAGTAAACCAAAAGCTTTAATCTCCTGTTATTTATATTCTGTTATTTATATAATTTTAAGTGAAAAATGATACGGGTTTTTTAAATCAAACAAAAATTTAAATGTATGAAATGCAATCATACATTATCAAAAAGAGACTAGGACCTCGAGGGGGGATGATGTGACGTGTATTTAAAATAATATACACGAAAATCCTTTAAAATTCTTTTTTTTTATTAAATGTACTAAAAAGTAGAGAATAGTTTTTACAATGCTTTTGGCCATGTGCGGTCAAAAATAAGATCATAGGTTAGAATTGCATTAGCATTTTAACAGAATTTCAAGAGACGTTAAAAGCATTAATATAGAAATGAAATAATATAAGAATAATTACAATCAGTTTCCTTAAATTTCTTTTGACTGAAAAATTTTAACAATTTCGATTTAAAATATGCAGTTATTAACAGTCTCATATTTTTATTTTTAGTAACACATGACTGAGAATATAATAACAGCTGGAAGTGATTCTTTACTTTTTAGTGCATTAAAAAAAAGCATGCAATTTTTAAAAATTATTTTCATGTATTTATTATTTTCATGTATTGTTGAGTCGATATTGCATCTATTCTAGAAAAGGAGCATCGTTAATTATTGAAACAGAAGAATTACATCTTCTTCATCAGTCTTCCACTAATTTCTAACATACTTTTTCTTTCAAAGGATTATCCTCTTTTTAGTGACTGGTGATGAATGAACGAAACATTTTTTTTCCTAGTACGAAGTATAGAAAGTATTGTAATCACGTAAATTTTCGAACATCATATTTCCACAGATATATCATTTTGACCACTCCCGAATAAATTTGGATAAGTATTTTGCGTGACGTTTGTACATGTAGACAGAATAAAAGACTGTTTATTACAAAACAAGTCGTAAACTCGATTCAAAATGAATTCAAAATGGATTTCTTCGTGACATCAGTACGTACGTAAGGACTTATGTATCTTGTTAACTCAAAAACGAATAGCCGCAGAGCATTAACATTTTGTATAAGTATCTTATTTTGTATTTGCTATAACATCTAATTATGCATCTCTCTTTTTCCCAAAACGGACTGTGAAATGGATTTAAAATGGATTCCGAAGAGATTTTTTTATGACGTCTGTACGTACGTAAGTACATGTGTATCTAGCATAACTCAGAAACGAGTAACCTCAGAACGTTAAAATTTTGTATATGGAACTGTTATAACATGTAGTTGTGCAGCTTTCTTTTTGGTTGCAATCGGCCGCACCAAAAGTATATAAATATATATAATATACCCACTCTGTTATCCGGCTCGTTGAGCTCAGTTTTTTTATTCTTATATGTTGATAAATTGTGCATTTTTTCCTTTAAAAGTAATTGAATGATACTGTTCTTATGTTCCGGTTAAGGTTTTCATGCCTTTAATTAATCTGCATGCATTAGCTGTAGAATTATCAACGATTTAGGAGTTGTTAAAGTGACACTAAGCCTAACGAAGCCGCCATTTGTTTATGTTTAAGATTATTAAAAGAATAGTGAATTAAGTCACTTTCTGCATCACCTTCAGTGCCGAGTGGAGCCAAAAGTAAACTTTCAGTTTTGTGCGCTGAGAAATCTATCTCCTTGCCCGCTGGGCGAATTCTTTTCTGCTTAGGAACTCTAATTTTAAATGCAAAAAAAATTTTAACCGTTTTTTGTATTTAGTGTTTTTCTGTATTTTACAATTTTTAATGAAGATGCTTTGAGATTTTATGTATTTTTGCCTTGCCAAGAAGTGAGAACTATATTGATTGAATGAGAAATATATCTCTAATGAAATTCGAGGAAATAAGTTTAAATGAATGCACCAAAAAGTGCGTATAATTTAATAAGCCGTACAAGGAAGTCGTCTGATGTCCACATCAGATTTTTTATTGCTATCGGCAGTACCAAAAGTATATACCCACCGCTTTATCCGGTTTAAAAATCCTTTTAACCGGCCTTCATTTTCGCAGTCGTTGGTCGTAATCATGCGCTTGCAATTATGGAAGTGCTTCAAATAATGACGAAAAGAAGATTGTTGATGCGATCTTCCGGTTTCCATATTTATATTTGTAAAAATTTTATACTTAGTTTAACTTTTAAGTTGTGAAAAAATAAAAAGCAAGAAGTTTGACAACAAAAATTGACCGGGGTACTTAATTTCAAAATTCGCTATTTTTGATGTAATTTTCAACTTGCCTTGAGGCACTAGTTATTCAAGTTAGAATAGTTCTAGGAAATAAGAAAAATAAGGTTTAAAGCGAAAAAAAAGTGTATAATTTAATAGGTCGTGCACCTCAGATCTTTTCTGCCATATTACTATTAAATGGGAAATTTTCTGTCATAAAATTACTTAATTTTTCCAAAAGCAAAATATTATTTTTAGGTTCTTTACACAATGCCTGAGAAAGTTAAAATGCTGAATATGTTATAAAAAGTCCTCACTACATTAAATGTGTCTTGAAGTTTTATGCAATATAAATGCTTTAATATTTGAATTGTAGAAGTGATTTAAAGCTTAGATCCGATCGAAGATGAAAAAATATTGTTTTCCGTTCAAGCTAATTCGAATTTGTTACTATGGAAAAATGTATTTTTTACGTGATTGTTTCACTTTAATTTCTGGCAACCAAATAACAAAATCTGTATCAACATCGATTTTTCTTTTCTGAAACGCAAATTAAAAATAATTATTTTGATACTGCTTTAGAGATCAGATTATTGAATAGTTCAAGTAATTAAATAACAGGCATTTCTTTTTGTTCTTTCTCTGATAAGGCACTTAAATAATTGTTTAATGAAGTGAATACTCTTTTTGCTTTGAATGTATTAAGGCTATGATATCCACGGAAAAAATGAATGAGAACATTTTGAATATGTTAAAGACGAACTGATTTCAATCTTTTCAAGATAACTCTTGGTTATGTGCATCAAATAAGAATATTTTTTCTTGGAAAATATTTTAGAATGGCTTGTATACTAACGCTATCATATAATTTGCATCTAGGCAACAGAATTAGTTTGAAGAATTTCTATAATAATTTCAGATAAGGCATTATCTATAGTGTAAGAAAAAGGTGTCAATCTTTTTATTTTTATTTTAAGAATTATTCGAGTTTTTAACTTAATTCTTTCCCTCGATTTAAAAATCAATGTGTATTTAACATCGATTTAAATATTTGAATATTTATATAATATTATTTAAATGTTTGAATAAAGTAAGTATAGTATCATTTAAATATTTGAATAAAGATTTGTTTATTTATACTTTAAAATTTACACAACTAATAAAAGATTTATGATGAGAACTATAAATGAGAAATTCTACATGTATTACGTGTAACACAAATTTAAATACATAAATTTTTATTCAATTTCTTAAATTGGATAACAACCTGTCAGAGTTTCTAATTAATTTTCTCGAGTGAAAACCACAAATAATTCGAAGATTATGTACTTCCATTTAAAACAATATTGTACTAGAAAAGAAATATATCGTTAGAAGCATATTTTATTACAATAAAGCAATTTAATGTATTCTAGTTTATATCAGTTATATATGATATTAAAAAAAGGAAACGAGGAATAAGATTTTGAGAAATGCTTTTACTGCTTTTAAATCACTGAGACGATTAAGTAATTATGGATGGATAAAATTCCAAAGATAAATTTAAAATGTTAGGTTTTGCCGAATGACAACGATTTAAAACATGGTTACGCCTAAAACAAGTGGACGATAAATTAAACAGCTCATATTTCTTAAAATTAACAAGACAAGAACTTTGTGTTTCTCTTAGATTTAGTCGAGAACAATTGATTTCGAAAGCAAGCAGGTACAGTTCCTTCTTCATCAGAAAAGAAATATGCAAGGCTGACCTTTTAACTTATATTTCTCCCATTTGTATGAATTGAATGCTAGTGGGTGTTATAAACCATCTTAACGGTCCAAACATTCTGGAGAGATTCTGGTAAGGCCGTTTCTAACATCAAAACTGATTCGAAACTATAAATGGGAGACGATAGTTTATCAAGAGAAACAAAGACGGGCCATACTCATCTCATATTTCATCACTAGCGGAAGTACCCGATGCTAGTTAAGTTAGATTAAGAGTAATGTATCTAACAACAGGGAAAACGATACCGCTGTAATCCATCTATATGCAAAAAAAAAAAAAAAAAAAAAAAAGATTCATAGTCAAACATTTTTCAGTCTGATGTGTGTGGAAGCCACATAAAAAATTTTGATAAAGTTCTCTCTCATTTTATCAGTTTTAAATCACGCACGCAGTTCACGCAGTTTTTAATGATTTTCGTCTTTCTAATCGAATGGTCGTAAAAGCTCATGTTCCATCCAATATTTCACCTATATTCAATTTTAGTCGATTAAATGTGGCAAAAAATTTATCATAATTGATCAGAAATCAATAAGACGGACAAACAAACAAACAGACATTCTTCTTTATATGTATAGATTTTGTAAAACCTACGAAGTTTTGATTAACAAATTCTACGATTTGAAAGCAAGCAGTAGCAACATTTTTCAAAATAAAGCATTTTTATCTCCAACTCGCGAGACTGTTGCCACTCGGAAAAATGAGTGCGAAAATTATCATTTTTCCGAGCTTTTAATTAACATTTCAGTTGATTAAAGTCGTACGAAAATGGAAATAGTCTAAATGACTTGCCACGAAATTTTGGAATCGGGAATAATGTATTTAATGTTTGGCAATACTATTTTTGTTTCGTCGTAAAACTTAAAAATTTTTTATTAACAAACTCTGGGATTTGAAAGCGAGCAGTGGCAACAACTTTCGAAATAAAGCAGATTTTCATCTTCAGCTTGCAAGACTGGTGCCTTTCGGAAAAACGAGGGCAAAAATTATCGTTTTTCCGAGCTTTTAATTAATATCTCTGATTTTAGCTATTTTTTACTTCCTTGTACAAAGTAAAAACGAAGTACTGTAGCCGCGAAAAATTTCGGGTATCATATTTCAACGAAAACATCTATTTTGAAGGCTATCGAATCAATTTAACGATGTTTTTGAGTGACATTTGTGCTTAAGAACAGAATAAAAAACTCTTTTTAAAAAAAAAGAAAAAAACTGTTGTGTTCACCACATGACTAACTTGTACGGAATATTAAATTGTACGCAATTTTCCTTGCATTTCATTAAAAATACTGAATTAACAGTTAACGAATTTTGAATTAAATCTACCTCGTCGATAGCGCATAAACCACAGTAGAATAAACGCACTCTTTAAAGTTCACTGCACTTACTTACCATAGCCACACTTCAGGGGTAGGTTCACTTAACAGCATTACATCTCATTCATTTTATAACTCAGAGTGAGCAAAAATTATAGCGTCTGAAGAATTACTCCAAATTCTATTCAAATACTATAATAAATTTAAAACGATGTATAAAAGAAATTAAACAAATAAAAAAGAAACAGTTTTTCACAAACAATTAAGCGCCACTTATCTAATGCGCACGGGCTACTAATTAATTTCGTTCTCATTTCGCGGTAAGGCAAAAATACATAAAAATTCAAAATATTTTCATTAAAATTGAAAGATATAGAAAAATATAAAACACCAAGCACAGTTCAATTAAAAAAAAAACAATTTTTACAATTACAATTACAATTTGTACGCAAAAACCAGCTAATAACTTAACTGATAATTCCAGAATGAATCAAGCATAATTTAAATTAGAAATAATAAAAGACGACGTTACTTTGTTGTTGCGAAGCTTAATTTCTCTAGATTGGCAACAAATCCACTATTCAGCTAAGCTTCAAATGTAAACAATATGGCCGCTACCATAACCAAAAATTAGGCTTAGCCGCACTTAAAAAACTTTTAAATTAGTAAAACTTTAAAATTTTAAAAAACTTTTAAATTGTTGATTAATTCCAAAATTATTGCATGCAGGTTCACTAAGGGCATACAAATTTTAACCGAAAGCTATGAAGAACATAATTCAATCATTTTTAAAGCAAAAAAATGCCCAATTTATAAATTTGTAAGAATAAAGTAACTTAGCTCACTGAGTCGAGTAACAGAGTGGATATATATATGTATACATATATTTATATACTTTTGATGAGGCCGACTGCAACCAAAATGCGAGCTGCACATCTACATGTTAGAGCAGCCTATATACAAAATTTCAACGTTCTGAGGCTACTCGTTTTTGAGTTATGCGAGATAGATACATACATACATATGTACTCCCAGACGCCACGAAAAAATCTCTTCAGAATCCATTTTAAATCAGTTTTTTAATTATTTGGGAAGAAAAGAGTCTTTTATGCTGTTCTTACGTACGAATGTCACTTAAAAACATCGTTAATTTGCATTCGATAGCGGTCGAAATAGATATTTTCGTTGAAATATGATACCCGAAGTTTTTCGCGATTACAATACTTCCTTTTTACTTCTTACAAGGAAGTAAAAATTAAATTATTTGAAAGCGGCATATTTAAAAATTATTACTTTTTTTGGTAAATAACTTAAAATTCATACATAGTTAATTTTATATTTGGCTAAATTTACATTTCAAAAGAAAGTTAAAAAACTAATTGGCACTTAAATTTATGCCCATTTTAATGACTTCCCTCGCAATTAATGAAACTGGAAAATATTGCTTTCGTTTGAAAATATGAACTTAACATCTTAAAACAGCGCTTCTTAGACTTCCTTGAGCTAAATAAACTTTTTGTCAAAATCTAGCAAGTTAATGCAAAAACTCTTTTTTTCACTTTTCTTTAAACAACAGCAGAAAAAAGTTACCACAAAGACGATTGTTTCAAGATGAAATTAATTTAGAAGTATTCCTTTCCTCCTTTACTCATTTGTTGCCAGAGAGTCGAAAATTAGTGGAAATAAATGGAAGAAAGAATTCTTGAAGATGATCATTTTGATTGATTTAATGTTCATCCCAGAAAAAGTAGCTGTAATAATCCTCAGAAAGGAAAAACGCAGAAGGGGGTAAAAAAACGGTAAATCATAGAATTTATATTTCTGTAAATCTTCTTATTCTGTAAATCTCAGAATTTATATTTTTATGGTAAGAATACTTTCCTTTTTTGGACATAAACTGTCAGCTAAGTATTCATCTCGAGGTTTATAAACCTCAGTTCAACAAAATTTTAATTATTCGCTCATATCCGATTCGTTTATTGGTATTTCGAACCAAGCAATATTAAACTCATTGTTATTTTATTTATTTTTTTTTGCTTGCTTTTAATTTTTTGTGGATTCAAATAACATAAAAGGTAATACAGAGCAGAGCATATTATTTTAAGTTCTATAAAGGTAATTTATGTAAATAAAAACGATGTACAGAATAGTCTACAATACTCAACAAATATATAAGTCTTCAGACATAAATGGAAAAGCAATTAAAAACTGAAATAGTTTCATAGAAAGAGTCTGAAAACAGAGATGCCCAGAAACATAAAATCTTATACGAGAGCAAGAGATTATATGATATCAAAAATAGAGAAGGTGAGACAGTATTGTCTCTTTGTATCTCAGAAAAGATTCCTGCATGTGGTGAGGATATAATAATGAAACCTAATTTCAAATTTTAAAAGTTTTGCAAGTAAAGAGATGTACAGCATACGGACGAAGATATATATCATCCAGTATAATATAATTATTCATATTATTCAAAACACAAATACTTGACATTTGCTGATCTTTTGGTTTGGAATCTGGCTTTAGTTCTGATCATGAAATTTTCAACGATCACGAGCTTTAAGTCTACGAAGTGCCTTAATTCTAATCAGCGAAAGTCCCCGTTAGACGGAACTTTTCTGAGAAACGAGATTCTGGTAGGACTGGTTTAAACGGGAGGATTCCTAGAAAAAACAGCTCCGCTGGAAGCGAAGCTACGGAAGCGATATACAGGCTACGCGAGATTTTTTGAAATCTCGGTAGAAAAGGTTTCGGCTGCAGCTCTGTCCCTGGTAGAGATCAAACAATCACACGAAAGTTCTGCTTCTGAAGGATTACGTGATCCCAATATGAGCAATAATCGATTACTCTTTGGCGTTCAAGCCTTTATAGTAAGTGAAAATGATAATCTAGCTACGTGGGTTTCGTGGAAATGTGCGGGTTCTGAGAATTGTTCCTTTCGACGTCCAGTCTCTCGTAGCGGAAACATATGTGATTGGAACTTAATGAATCTTACAAAGATGTTCTGCGGCACCTGTACTACACAGTCCAGTCACATTATTAATGTGACCATCTGTCAAAAGCCAGAATAACCACCTTTCGCAGAGCGGACTGCTGCGAGACGTGCAGGAAGAGAGTCACATAGGTCCCTGAAGGTGTTCTCTGGGATGTTGAGCCATGCCGACTCTAATGCCGTGGCCAGCTGCGCTAGATTACGCGGTTGAGGATCGATGGCGCGAACAACTCGATCGAGATGGTCCCACAGATGCTCGATTGGGTTTAAGTCAGGTGAGTTTGCTGGCCAGGGGAGGACGGTAAACTCATCCTGGTGCTCTTCGAACCACGCACGTACACTGGCAGCTGTATGGCACCTCGCATTGTCCTGCTGGAAGATGCCATCATCCTGAGGAAAAACAATGCGCATGTAGGGGTGAACATGGTCCGCAAGGACAGATGCGTACTTGTATTGATCCATTGTGCCTTCCACAATGATCAGTGAACCTAGAGAATGCCAGGAAAACATTCCCCAGACCATAATGCTCCCGCCTCCAGCTTGGACCGTTCCGGCAATGGTTGCAGGGTGGTTCCTTTCAGAGGTTTCACGCCTTATACGCCAACGTCCATCTGTCCGATGGAGCATAAAACGCGATTCATCCGAAAACGCAACCTGTCGCCACTCAGTGGACGTCCAGCTGCTGTACTGGCGTGCAAATTCTAGCCTTCGCCGTCGATGAACAGCAGTCAGCATAGGTGCACGAACCAGGCGTCTGCTTCGGAGGCCCAGACGCAGCAATGTTCGCTGAATAGTACTTTGGGAGACACTTTTGGTAGCCCCTTGGTTCATTTTGGTGGTCAGTTGCTCAACGGTAGCCCGTCTATCTGCCCGAACGCATCTCCGCAACCGTCGTTCGCCTCTGTCATCTATGGCCCGTGGTGCACCACATTTGCCACGTCGCTGATTTTGGACAGTCCCATTTTGCCATGCACGGTACACTTTTACCACGGCGGCACGCGAACAGTTCACAAACTCAGCCGTTTCGGAAATGCTTCCACCCTTGGCCCGAAAGCCAATGATCATGCCCTTTTGGAAGTCGGATAAATCGCTTCGTTTCTGCATTACGCCAACGATTGAAATGTTTTCCGAAGCCCTCACACACCCTTTATATACGCTCAACTGCACTGTGCTGCCACCTGCCTTCTGTGATTGGTTATTTAACTCTGACATGGAAAGTACGTGGTGGTCACATTAATGTGACTGGACTGTGTATACTAACACTCGCCCTGGCCGGCTATACAAACGCAAAAATGGACGAATAATTAACGTGTAGCTGTGTTTTTCTCTTAGCAGGCTCAGATTGGAATTCGAACCAAGCATGGGCTTGAGTTAAATAATTATTCAGTGATTCTTACCTCTAGTATTGTTGATGAGAAATGACCACGTAAAGTTTAAAAGATCTTCAATTTAACGAAACACGTTTTGGGCAAATGCCCTTTTGAACAAAAAGGCTTTTTGGACAAATATCAACAATCTGGAGACAAACATTTGTCCATTATGATGAATTCCATATTCATTATTTATTTTGCATACATGCAGATGCAGATGAAAATCTATGGTTAATACAATTACAATTAAAAAAATAACGCAATAAAGCTTAAAAACTTGTAATTTCTACATTAACATTCTTGTAATTTCTTAGAGCTTTTTTATATATTATAAGCTAATTTAAACAGAAATCTTTTAAAAACTTGTGATTTTTAAAGATTTATTGAATCTGCGTTTCAAATTCCTACGTGTTTTTATATACTCGTTGATTATTGTTAAGACACTCACCAGTATTCATATTATTTCACAAAACAATTCTTGAGCTTCTAAGCCCACCATTGTATATAAATTTAAGTAGACATATTGTTGCTTCTGTTCTACATCTAGTAACAGGAAGGCATTTTCCATTCGCAATCATGCATTTTTTGACACAGGATATGAATCCCAAACTAAAAGAACGTGCCAGCACCATAGGAGGCCGGAAACAACATATTATGGGGATAATATTCTCCCCATGCAATCACCATTAATCACGTGACTCAGACTCAGATCCTTACCACCCGTTGAAAGGGCATCAGCCCAAAGGAGGCGTACGATTTTGTAGTTCACAACCCCCCTCAAGAGAGTTATGTGTTCTCAGCTGCCATTAAAATCGAGGGGTACAGCTGCGTTCTCTCACCCCGTCTCCAACTGTTATCTTCACTTCCACATTCTGATGGTGGCTTTGATTCATTCCAACCCATTGTTCAAAGCATCCTTTAAATTCCTTCTTTTGACTCACAGAAACGTGTAATTTTAAATTCAGATTTCATTTGAGTAATGAAAATGTTTAGGCATTTATAAAAGGGGACATATAACACACGTTCTGCTTAAGTTTCGCTGCATGATATCCATTTGTTACACGGTTAGCTTCAGAAATAAAGAAAATTAACTTATTGCAAATATTATTCTCCTCCATTTAAAAGAAAGTCAGGATTTAAAATTAATCTTAGTGCTTTAAACAACTTAATTAAGTTTGGAATTAACGCTATTGTTTAAATTACTTCCCAACACTTTAAATCACATGCTTTCAGCAGCATGTGAGAACACCGTTAAGTAAGAATTTCAAAACACCTGTTATATTCTTTTAGGCTAACAAAGAATTACGAAAAGGATTTTCTGTGTTAGGAAAGTAAGCTCCGAATTTGCCGTTTACATTTAATATAGCCTTCATTCAGTATGTCAAAATTTAACATCAATAAACTGCACATAAGGAAATTGCATAAAAAGTTCATTACTTTAGTTTTCTTACATTCCTAAAATACCACTATACATTATAAATGCGTAACACGTTTCACAAACGTAGCTAATGAGCAAAAATGTATTGATTAGAAAATGCTGAATCCTTAATTTAAGAAGACCTTTATATCATGTATTAGGTGTCCTATGGAATTATCCTTACTTTAACAGTATCATTCATGTTATCTCTTTTCATGTTAAACTGATTGAAAATAAAGAAGGGAGTTTAGACTAAGCTCTGAAGCAATAAAATGTATTCTAAAATACTGCTGGAAGTTTCAAAATCCAGTTAAGTACAAACATAGTTTAGTAAAAAGCTTTAAATTCATAAATTTATGTCGCTGACCAGAGCTTAAATTGCGCCGCAGCCCGGCTCCGGTACTTTTCAATTTCTGAAGTAAAGGGCGATTCCAGCCGGAGAAGGACTTTTTTTATGTAAATAGAACACAGTTTCAGTGGAAAAAACTTATTTTTAAAAAAAAGTATGCGTTAGAAGTCGAGTATAACTTCCGAATGCATGCCTGTTTTTCTCTGGGGTAAAAACGAACGGAGGTGTTAATACATTTAAGGAAAGAAAATCCTCCATCCATATGGCAAAGATTTATTCGTTTATTCTCCAAGTAGTGCAAGGAATTTATGAGAGCGGCTAAAATGTCTTGCTCCCGAAATTATTAAAAATGATTACCCTGGTTGTGCGGTTTCAGAGCTAGTGACCTCTCACTACAGAGGTCCTGCAGACTTGAACTGCGCAACAAATACGAGGGCCAAAAATTTTCACTTGTGCAGACCTTACATTTCTTCTTATGTTGTTATCAATTTTTTTGCCCAGTCTCATTCTGCTTAACAGCTAGAATTATACGGGCAGGGCATAGAGGTCAGAAAGCTAAGGACTCTTCCTTCTTTATTTTCGAAGTTATATTTCTTCATTAAAATTTCTTTCCATACTCTCATATTGTTTCTATCCTTCTCTCTGTTCTCATTAGTTTCACATTAATGATTTTATTTATTTATTTATTTATTTTCATTGGCATGCTGGGAAAAGAATGATTTTTTGTTTCTGTCATGCCTTGAAATAGTACGTTATACCGCATATTCAGGGCTTCAATTCGGGCGGAGATCGGCTAAGCTACTATTCCTTAGTTTTACTCTGAATGAAATTTAAGTCCAGCCGGAGCTCCAAATAAGATGAGGCCCGATATTTTAATTTATTTAACTATTTATCATGAATTTAATAATTTGTAAGTTTCTACTGTCTATCTGCGAATCCGGAGAAATAGTGATAGCACCGAAGAAGGGTTAAAACTTCCCTTTATTAAACTCTTTAAATTATTTACAATGCGTCAACTTGACGCTAACATACTACGCCTTTGCTTGGGCGGTAACAGAAACAGTAGAATCAAACCCGAAATTTAAGATATTAACAAGTAGTAGAATTAAACTACAGGGCTCATACAATCCTGTATCCTACAGCGCGTAGATGAGTCTAGTGGCAGCAAGATAATAGCTGTAAAGCCACGTCTAACCAGCAGTAACTGCTAAGCGGAAGCTTGCGTATAAGCACGCACAGAGATTTTCTAGACTCTCTCTAACTTTGCCTACTGGAACGTCGAAATTTAAACATTTCTCTCACCGGTAGAATTTGCATTTCTTACGCGAGCTACTAAATTTAAATATTCTGGCACTGACAATTAGAGAAACGAAGGCTTATAGGAAAGTAACTCAAAATTAAATTTAACTGGTTATTTAAAATAAATATAAATCCCTACATTTGTCCATGCCAGAATTTAACAGACTTGGGTAAAGGTCCTTAAAGATTTACTACAAACTGATCAATTCTACAACTAACAAGATCTAAGCCCCGTTTACATTCAAAATACTAAAATTTAAATTATAACAGAAGAAAAATTTGTCATCATAGTTGTGCTGCACATCCTTCCTCATCTTTCAACTGGGCTTCATTCATGTTCTTCCAGTAATCTGGAAGGAATACTTATGAATACATGATTCTAAGTAACACCTTAAATTCACAATACAGTCTTTTATTAAGTTCTAACCTTTTTGCATTTAGCGTAGCTTTCTCAGCTTTTCCGAAAATTACGGTTTTTCATGCCACAATTATTCAATTCACATTCATGCTTAAATATTAAACTTTAATCTCCTTTTGGCTCTCCACAATGTGTGGTGTGAAAACACAAGTGTACTATGTTATAGTGACAAAATGTCCACCTAAACGCACATCGACTGTTAGCACATAACAACATTCTTAGGCACACCCTAAATTCATTTCTAAGTTCTCCATGAGCTAATAAACATGGAAATTAACTAGAGTGTCGGTAAAGAGCCCTACGAAACACATGCATACCAAATATTTTCTACATTCATCAAATGCATGCAAGCTTTCACTCAAAATCTCATGATTTGATTTAACTAAAATTTCTTTTGAGCGAAGTCAATGGACTACATTAAACTTTAAATGCATTAACTTTTACATTTTGAATTTTTTTAGCACTAAATGCATATTATATACCCTCTTTTGAGCTTTAAACTTTCATTAAAAGCATCATTTACTTTAACACAACAGATATTTCACATTTTACAAACAAACGCTTTAAGGCAGCAGAGAATAAAATGAACATTTTACTTGAATGAATCCTTTTCTTCGCCAAAAGTGCGAATCTAAAATAAATTTTCATCAACAAGTACTAATACGAAGCTGCTTGTATCAGGGCAGATCTTTTGGTGCATTAACATAAATAATCTTTCGACAAACAAAACCGAACTACTAGTTCTTTACATTAACATAACATTTCTAAAATACACTATAATTTTGTGCTTTCGCCAAATAAAGCTGAAATAACTTTAGTCCTCAATCGAGGCAATAGCTTTTACCATATAACTAAGTATTGGAAACACTTTCATGCAATTTTACATAACAGAAAAGATTTATAGAAAAATTCACTTATCTCTGTTTTCGAAGCTTGGTATTCGGCCATTCGTTTGTCGCAGAATTGTATCCAAGCCAACTGGTTCATAAATGAGACTTTCCGTCTCTGTTTCCTGTCCGCTGGCGGGAATTGGCTTTTCCTTTTTCGACCCCTGATGAGCGGTCTTTTAGGATGCACTGGCGGCATGTCTTGTCTTTTCCTTTTACAGTCCGGCAAACTGGTTCTTTGCACATTGGTATTCGAGGACGCTTGCCTGTAAACTCTACGTTGCTTCGATCTTTCCTCTGTGCCTTCAACTTCGGCAGACCTCTTCTTCATTTTATCGGCGGGTGGTTTTACTTGTAAATCTTTCAGTCCACCACCTCCTTGACGTATCTTGGGGCTGTCTACTGCGAGACCTTGTCATAACACGGCGATGCTTGTTTCTACCCGGGACGTTTCTTTCACCCTTGAATTTTTTCTTCACTGGATCTTCCACAAGTTGAGGGTTTCTTTTCTCCGGAATTCTTCTAGTGATTTGAGGACCTGTAGTTTGTTTAGTTGTTTGCTTTTTCGCAGGTGGGGGAAGTTGCGGTGCTGTCAGAATTGCCCCTGGAAAAGCAGCCTCTTCTGACTCGGAAGCCTCGAAGAAATCGTGTAAGACATCGAAATCTTTACGATCATAGTATTTTTTCAATTGATCCGGACTAGCCTTTATTCTTTCTCCCGACTCTGTTTTTAAGTACATCACAGCCCCAACGATCTGCTGTACTACATAAGGCCCTTCAAATTAATAGGCGAATTTCGATATGACGTTTTCAGGTGCACTAGACAAAGTGAATTTTCTTTTTAACACCTTATCCCTCACTTTAAAAAATCTGATTCGCGGCGTTTCCTGTCATAATAGAGTCTCTGCTGCTTTCTTGCTACATCGGAATTTTTGAAAGCTTCATCAATCAATTTTTGAACATTTGCCTGTTTAAATTCTGGTTCTCTTGAACAAAAAAAAGTTTGTCTAAAGGAGTCAAGATTTTCCTACCCAAAAATAATTCAGTGGGCTTTTTACACGTTGTATCATGCTTGGCAGTTCTTAAAGCATAGGCTAGTTCATCAACGCAGCCATCCCAGCATTTGTGGTAATTTTTAACATAACTTCTAATTATTTTCACAATGTTTTTATTAACTCTCTCCGCGATGTTTGCTTGTGGTCTGTACGGGACCATTTTCATATGCCGTATGTCAAGCCCTTTACACGGGTTCTCAAAAATTTGACTAACAAATTGCCTACCATTATCGCTTATTACTTTTAACGGTGTACCATATTTTAAAATATCTGCAACTATTTTAGCTGGCACTCGCTTTAAAGAAATTATTTCTACCCACTTAAAAAAATGGTCTGCAATTACCAAAAGATATCGGTTTTTATTTAACTCGCTTTGGGGAAAAGGGCCAAGAAGGTCTATTCCAAGGATCTCGTTAGGAAACGTCGCGCGAATAGTATTTAGATACCCGGTCGGGCTATAATTAACGTCGTTTATTAACTGACATAACTTATAGGACCTGACATGCGCTGTTACTATCTTTTGCACTCGCGCATTCTACGTACCGTTTTCCTCACGCCTAAATGACCGGCTGTGGGGCTATCATGAAGTTCCTGCAAAATACTCAACAGTAGTGTGGCTGGATGGCTGGTTTCAGTTCGTGGTTTTCATTTGTTGATTTAGTATAGAAGAACAGTTTATCTATAATCTCGTAATTTCGTGCCCTATTTCTAATTGCAGCAAGATCTGCATGTTCAAAATTATCTGGATCCTTTAAATAAGCATAGATATTACCGAATTCTAGATCCTTCGGCAATTCAGCTATAATTGTTTCCCGGGAATCTAAAACTTTAGAAGTTAACATAGCACATTTTATTTGATTCTCATTTTCATCCAATTTAATTCTTGACAAGGCGTCGGTCACTGTATTTTCCTTGCCGGAATGTGCTTAATTATTAAGTTGGATTCTTGTAACTTTAAGGCCCATCTAATTAATCTAGGAGTTAAATTCTTTCCAGAATATAATCTGCTTGCGGCCGCATGATCAGAGTAGATTGTAACTAGAGCTTTTCCAAAGTAGACGATAAACTTCTGAACTGCCATTAACACTGCTAACATTTCCCTTTCTGTCGCTGTGTAGCTCCTTTGAGTCTGGCCTAGGGTTTTGCTAAAAAATGCCAAGGGGTGGCCTTTTTGAGTTAAAACTGCACTCACGGCGTAATCTGAAGCATCCGTCGCGATCTCGAAGTTCTAGTCCCCTTCCGGGAATTTTAACACTGTAATAATTAGAACTGTTTTCAATTTTTCGAAAGCGGTGTCTGCCTCCGCTGTTCATGCGAACTTGAATTTCTTTCGTTTTAAAACCAACAAAGGTTCCACAATATCGGCAAAAGTTTGGATAAACGAACGATAATATGAGCACATGGCAATAAAAGATGAAAGTTTTTCCGCAATATTTGGCGGAGGATAATTTTTAATTGCTTTTATTTTAGAATCCTCAGTTTCGATACTCTTAGCTGAGATTTTGTATCCTAAATATCGCAATTCCTTAGTTGCCGAATTTACGTTTTGCGGCATTAATAGTTAAACTTGCTTCTTTTAATAATGAAAAAACTTCTTGGACATCTTCCACGTGTTGTTCAGTAATGTCACTAGTTATGATAATGTCATCGAGATAAATGGTGGATTTTCCTAGGACGGAACGTAAAATTATGTCCATAGCACGTTGAAAAGTTGACGGGTCCCCGCAAAGCCAAAACGGCATGTGTAAAAATGCGGAAGTGCCCGATTTTGTAATAAACGCAGTTTTATTCCAATCTTCTGGTTTCATGGCTATTTAAAAGTAGCCTGAAGTAAGATCAAGAGTGGTCATATGTTTTGTAGACCTAATTTTCCGTATTATTTCTTCTATTACCGGTAAAGGGTAAATAATTTAGTCTGCTATTAAGATTTCGGTAATCGATCGCAAAACGATAAGCTTTTGGATCTG
This sequence comes from Stegodyphus mimosarum, assembly GCA_000611955.2. Classification (NCBI taxonomy): domain Eukaryota; kingdom Metazoa; phylum Arthropoda; class Arachnida; order Araneae; family Eresidae; genus Stegodyphus; species Stegodyphus mimosarum. The sequence continues at coordinate 277,403 of KK113208.1, forward strand.
AAGGGGGCAAGTTATTTCTCTTTCTGCATAGTACAACCGGGCTAGCATAATCATTATTAATGGGAAAAATTATTTTATCCCTTAACATTTGTTCTATATGATCTATTATTGCTTCTTTCTTGTTATCATATCGATAAGGTTTTGCTTCACAAGGTCCGCTTGATTTTAGTTCTATCGCATAGGTAACAATCTGTGTGTTCCTTGGCTTCTCAGAAAATAACGTATTAAATCTACTACTACTACTGTCTTCCAGCTTGGCTCTTTCATCTTGTTTTAGATGCTGGAAATCGAAATCTGGAATATTTACCTCTTCCACCACCTTAGGCACCGTATCCAAGAAAATAGAATTTTCTGCAAAGTTTATTGTGGCGTTTGCCGCCCTGAGGAATTATATACCTAAAGTTACATTGTTTTGAAAATTTTTAACAACAAAAAATAAAACTTTCAAAACTTTGTTTTTTACCTGAACGTTCGGCGATATCTTTCCGACCCATTCGCAAACTTTCCCTTGTGCGGCAACGATTTCTGTGGACAATTTTTAAACTATCTTATTCTTCGGAAATTTCAATAGTAGAATTTTTGGTTTAAAAACTTTCCTTCCGCGCCGGTGTCCACGAGTGCTTCTACGGGTACGTCGTCCAAAAGAACCTGGATTGCTGGTAGTTGGGAATTCTTGACTACCACGGTATTTACATACAACTTAGAGGGATTTTGCGATGCACAGTCTGAACCCTCAATTTCTCAGACCACTCTATTCGTTTAAATTCTTTTTTCCTCCTGATGTTTGCTGGGTGCCCTGGCGGTCTTTGGCTTTACCGTTTTCATTCTTGCTTGTTGACAGCGTGGTTAGAAAACGTTTTCTTCCATTGTATTTGTTTCTTTCTACAACCGCCTGCCGGGAGAACTGCTGATAGCAACGCTGGGTAGGAAATCTCGAATTTTCCGCTATACGCCGATTCTGAAACTTTGCGGCTAATTCGAATAGCTCTTGCAGCGTTCGTGGGTTTCTCAGCTCCACAAAATCTTGTACTGCGGGTAATAATCTTGGTAATATAATTTCAATTACTTCGTTATCGGGCTTCCTTCCATATAGCATATTCACTAGTTTGACTTTACGCAGGATAAACTAGGTAAGGTGTTCAACTTTCCGTTGATAAAAGCTGTACAGTTCGGCTTCAAGTTTGCCACGATCTTTCACGATCGGGAAGGCTTTTAAGCGTACCTCTTTGAAATTTTCAAAATTGTAGGTGAGACTTCCGACTTCCTCAAATAAGAATTTTCCAATCCCTTTCCACCAAGAATCCTCCTGTCCTCGGAGAGCACTGGAAGCGAAAGCTACTTTTTGTCTTTTTGGTACTGGATACAATTGAAAGCGTCTCATGCGATTCCAGGAATGAAGCGACGGAGTTTTTACCGTCGAACACCACTGCTGGTTTAACTGCAACTCTCATCGTGTGTATTAAAAAGCCAAATCCATCCAATGGGCTTGTCATCTTCGGGTCTGCGGCTTCTGTCTCTTTTAAGGATGATTGTCCGTCCTGATTATTGGCCATTGGATCCGAGTAGGATGTTCGGGCGCCAAATGTAAAATTCTACTGTCTATCAGTTGTGTAGAATCCGGAGAAATAGTGATTGCACCGAAGAAGGGTTAAAATTTCCCTTTATTAAACTCTTTAAATTATTTACAATGCGTCAACTTGATGCTAACATACTACGCCTTTGCTTGGGCGGTAATTGAAACAGTAGAATCAAACTCAAAACTGAAGATAGCAAGATAATGGCTGTAAATCCACGTCTAAGCAGCAATAATTGCTAAGCGGAAGTTTGCGTATAAGCACGCACAGAGATTTCCCAGACTCTCTCTAACTTTGCCTACTGTAACGTCGATATTTAAACTTTTTCTCCCACGGGTGAAATTTGCATTTCTTACGCGAGCTACCAAATTTAAATGTTCTGGCACTGACAATAAGGGGAATGAAGGCTTGTAGGAAAGTAACTTAAAATTAAACTGGCCTACAGATTTATTAAATTTTGTTTATATTTTTGTAGTTCATCGAATTTTAATTTAATTTTTTAATATTAGTTATTTTATTTTTTATTAGTTATTAGTCCAATGGGGCTTTGTCCCTGAAGGACTATTATTTTCGTTTCGGCATTTCGTCGGGAACATTAAATGTCGTTTCACTTTTCAAACTATTGCCACCAAATATTGCAGCCCTGTATTATATTTAAAGAAATTAAATAATGAAGAATGTGCATATACGTATGCATGTTTCTCGCATTGTGATAAAACAACGGTACTTAGAGCCATCCAATTTTGAATGACGTAATTCTACGGCGAATATAGGCATCTGGAAGCCCAATTTGAAATTTGGCACTTGTTTTATTATCGATTTCATATTTTTAAAACTTTAACGAATTTTTGATTAGCAAACTCTAGGATTTCAAAGCGAGAAAATGGCAACATTGTAGAGAAGAAATATTTTTGTCTCCAGCGCGCGAGACTGTGTATCGGAAATTCTAAGGATATGCTCAATTTAAAATTATTTTGCGATATTGCTCTTGAACTGATTTTTATGGTTTAGGTGGGAAGAACATAATATTTAATAAATACAGGTAACACACAAAACATTAAAAGGACTGGGCGCAATGTAAAATCTGAAAGCTTTCAGATTTTTTTTTTAAATTTTTTATTTTTCCTCTTTTTTCTCTTCTTTTCAGCACAAAGGCCGTTAGCCTAGAATGGCTATTAATTTTGTTTTTGCATAAGCAAGAAGACTTGATGGAAACTCATCACCAGAACTGTAAATTTTCTGTGAGGCAAGGATTTTTTTGTCAATGCGTTTTGAAACGCTGTCATTAAAAAATTTACCTTCTAAAAATAATCCATGCTATCTATGAAAATAATATGGATCGACAGACTTCGAAAAAAATTATTCGTTTCTGTAGTGTCTTTTAAATTTTGAATATTAGTCTTAAACACATAAATGTAATCATTCAATGATGATTACATTTTATGTGTATATAGCATTTCTTCACAGCATCTAAATTTCATAGTTTCAGGGTAACAGTAAAGTTTAAAACCATTTGAGAGATAATAATAACCTATTTTAATCTCTTGCTTTGTTGAGAGCTACACTGACGTTAAATTAGATAGAATTTTGATCACATCGAAGTTACGCTATTTTCTCGTTATGCGTTGCTGCTTTCGGACATTGACAGTCCACCTATTCTGTTAACGCAATGACCGCCAACATAATTTCCGTGATATGCGATATCTTTTGAGCATTTGTATTCAAGTCGAAAGTCGTATCTATGCATCAGAGATATTTCTAGAGATGGGTGCATGTTACAGTGATGCCACCATTTATGTTATTTATTTTATGTAGGACGGATGTAAATGAAACTCATAAAAGGGCTCCCATAATCATGATATTCATTAATATAGATGAAAGGTATGTCTACGCACGATCTTCATCTTAGCCAGAAACGTTCACTTGATTCGCGGCTGTATTGTTTTCAGAGTCTGAATAAGAAATAAAAGAACGACCAATTTTATTTTCCAAAGGATCGGAAAGAAGTTCTTGTTGAATTACTTGTCTAATTCTAATATAGAGCAAGACATTGAAACTATTTTATCTGTGTTATGCCTATTTATTTGCAGGATAGAAAGTGCTACGGCCATTACAAGATGGCTATAAGAACAAAAAGCTTCAAGTGCTGCTGGATCAAAGAAAGTTGTAAATAAGTATATACGGTTGTATATTATTAAAATGCATCTAGAGTGGATCGGCCGTCCTTACTCCTGGCGAAAAGGAAAGAAAACAATTAAAATACCGAACTAGGAGATCCTTAAAGACAGTCAGACGACTTATTGTCCTGTCTTACCTTCTAACTGCAGAACATACAATTCAAATTGAAGGTTTAAAATAAAACCTATATATTAAGACCTCAATCTAACGATCCCAAAAAACTGATACCATAATAGAAATTCAACTGTGCGGCTTGTGAAAAGGGAAGAACGAACAATTCAGGTAAAATTAAAACGTGAAATATAAATTAACACTCATCCATATAAGCTTTGGTTCGGGGCCTATGTATTTCTGATATGAATGCCACTTGCAAAAGCAAAAATCGGTAAATTTAAGTAACAGAGGCGTAAACAATGTAACAAGACAGCAAGGCTGCCAAAAGCTTTCTCTCAAGCTCAGAAACTCTGAACACATATATATGACTTAAATAATTTGCATTCTGGTAGGAATTGACGAATTTAGAAATAGAGAAAAATTAATAAGGTAACTGGGCTAATTAACATAAACTTTTAGAAGCATAAAATAGATGGTAGAGACATCGTCACACCAGTAGCGAGATCCACCCAGACCTAGGCCGCCTGAAAGCTCATAATACAGTTTTTATGGTCTCTCATGCTAGAGATAATCCCGGGAGGCCGAAATCTCCAAGGGTCACCCTTACAATATTTAATATGTACCAATCACATAACTCGAGACGAGACAGACTTTTGACAGTATTCTTACAGCCGAGTCTGAACGGATTACCGTATAAACCATGATTCTAGTCTCTTAGGAAGGCAACTAATTTCCTCCAAACTGACCACTCCCAACATATGGACGCAACGAGGGACCAGCTCGGGGACTTCGCGCCTGATTAACCGCGCAAGTGAGATAGCTCCCTCATGGAAGCAAGAATAAATGATTATTTTCTACCTCCATGAGCCCCACGGATTCAGTTACTTATAAGGAAACTGAGCTCTAAAATGTGTTTTGCGATATTTTGACATTTTAAAGGTACCTTGAGGTATTTATCATTTTTTGCACACAACATTTTGATAAAAATCTACATTTTTCCTGCCAGTAGCTTAGAATTTTATAAAACAAATTCGCAATCAAAATCTCTGTTGCAAGTTATCAAAAATGATTAAGATGTGATTTTTGCGTAAATGCCACTGAATAATACATATTGCTATTCCCCATCCAATAATGAATGTTTCTTTCATGCGGAAGTGCCCCCCGCTTCTCGATTTGTATGGCATTGTCGAGGGTGGCACTACCCCCAAACCCTGTCAACATGCTCTGGATATAAACAAAACACAGCCGCTTTGGAGACAAAACTCGGCAGCACTACGTCAAACATAGTGAGGGGATGGCGTCTCCTTTTGTTCTTACCTCCATGAACAGCTCACTCTCTTATTGCCACCCTTCCTTCACGATGAGAGAGGACCCATCGAGGGGATGTTAGAGACCAATATGCTTTGCGAAACAAGAAGCATGAAAATACCAAACGTAGCTTTGTCAAGATTCTGTCTATGAATCTTCCATTACATCCCTAGAGGTTGCGTAGGAGAAAATGCGATTGATTATTCCTTACATTCGATTATTGAAAATGGGGACCAAACTCAGTATGAGGACTTCTTATCCATCACATTTTAATTCGAGTGCCACTGTTAAGACAGTTATGCTTCTCTACATTTTTTACGACAGGAAAATTGAAAATAGCTGGAATTCGAACATTAGATCTTCTAATATTAATTGGAAGAGCTAACCCTCAGGTTGGTATCACACATCCACTTATTTTAGACCAAACAGTTTTTCTACTTGCTTTATCACTGAAAGAAGGATACACAATTTTTTTTTCTTCTTAAAAAAATTGTGAGTTGCTTCAGCAACCATTTAGCTGTCGTCATCGAATCCCCGGTTATCCAGCATCATTTAAAATGGATAACTAGTTTTTTCTTTTCACGGTATGCCCGAAAATAATCCGCGGTGATAGGCTGTTTCATATCGTGTGGCAAAGCAGAAAACATTACATTCTAACATACTACGTCTGTGCTTGGGCGGTAACTGAAAGAGTAGAATCACAACTCAAGAATTCACGATATTAACAAGTAGTAGAATTAAACTACAGGATTCATACAATTCAGTAACCTATAACGCGTAGATGAGTTTACTTTTTCTCCCACAGGTAGAATTTGCGTTCCTTACGCGCGCTACCAAATTTAAATATTCTGGCACTGACACTTAGGGGAATGAAGGCTTATAGGAAAGAGTTTCAAATTAAATTTAACTGATTATTTAAAATAAATACAAATTTCTACAGGGTATTACTGGCTATGTGTAAAAATTGTTTTAAATTTATATCAAGGTAATCAAAAGCTTGATCTTTTATTTCTTTTTATTAAGAACTGTATTTTATTGGAAAAATGAATAGAATATAATTAAACTGTTTTTGATCAAAGAAAATTAAGTATAATGTATTTAAAACAAATACTTTGAAACTAATACCATAATTAAATTTTCTTCTTTGTTATTTCTGAAGTATTATCAACAAACCTAAAGTCATTTTGATTTGCACGTATATCAACGAGATATTTAGGTGTCAGGATCTTTAGTTTTCGGAATCACTGATAAATAGTGACCACCATGCGTCAGAAATCAGTAGCAACAGGTATTTTCGACGTCTCTATTTACTCGTCATCATACACAGTGCAAGTGACTAACAAATGCATTTTTTCGTAATATGGCTGCACTTTAAGAATTTTGAATTCCTGCAAATCAAACTCCGATCAAACGAGTTTTAAGTAAACTATCACTTCCGGTTAATCGTTTGTAAATAAAATCTAATTTATTTATAAGTTTTAAGGCTCAATGTTAATTATAAACACTACTCATTTTTCATTATCTGTTCTTCAATATAACGGACAATGATAACTATACCTACTCTATTACACATTCGCTTTCATACTTTGATTTGAAAATATCGCATTACTCGTAGTATATTCTGCAGTCATATAGGGTTTTGGATTCACATATCACTGACTTAACAATCACAAAAATTTTTAAAAGCAGCATATCCTCAGAATTTCCGTTAGAGTGTTAACTGTTGCCATAATTCAGTCTTTTCTCAGCTTATCATATCAGTGTTCAGTTTTCTTAGTAAGAAGGCAAATTTCTTTATTCTTCATTTTAGCTTTATTTATAAAACGTCACTTTCTTCGAATTAACACCGCATAAAATTCAACATCAAAAATCACAAAATCTTTTAAATCAGCATATATTTCGAATTCCCAATAGACTGTTAATTGTTGTTATGCATTTTTTTAATTCGCTACACTATTTCTTTAAAAATAATACGTATCTATAAAGTTCTGTGGCAGCATCCTTTTATTTGAAAAGTGATTCGACACAAAAGTGAAAGGAACGCAAAATTTAGGACTGAAGCTAATACATTTAATTGCTTCATAACAAGAGCTCCTCTTCACAGTGAGCTTATTCTCTTTGCATTTAGCATAATTCTAAGAATGCGTTTACTGCTTATTATTGTAATATGCTATTCTCAGTCATGTACCTGTTTTAAACACGAAATTTGAGAAGTTTTTGATCATCTCATAATATACTTTTTTACGGAAGTCTGTTCTGATTTATCAATTTAAACCCAAATCGCAAATGCTGTTCACATTGATGTATTCAATTTTAAAAAGTCTTAAGTACTAAAATTTAAAAGCTTTGAATTATATTTTAATATAGATTTTCATTAAAAAATGCTAACAGGCGTCAAGGAAAATTCCACTTCCGGTGGCCCGTAAGGACTGTTAGGAACTGACTACAGGTAAAGTACTAGTTCCGGTTGACCATTTTTACCCCAAATCTAATCAATTCATTACATGATTGTAGTAAGCATAAAAACGGAAAACAGAAACTTTTGGAAATTTCATGCAAGAGTTTTCGTGGACGAAAAAATCGTCACACACATACAAACACACAGACAGACAGACATAATTGTAGAAATAGTAAACAAATGTTGTGGGACTCTAACTCGTGCTTATCAGCTGGAAACTCATTATCGAATATTTGAACCAAAACCAGATCTTTCTTACCTATGCATATAGGGAGGGAGGTAAAAATCACATTGCTTACAATTTATGAAGCCTTTAAAAAAAAATTAAAAACCAGTTGGCTTACAATTTAATGATCATTTTTATCACCTGACCTAAAATTTAGCATCATTAACTATTGCAAGCTACTATTAAATTTAAGCTATTGTATTAAATATCCGATTTTCAATAAAAGTCATTTTCCCTTTTTGATTCAATATTTGCTGCCGTGGGAAGAAAAATAAATGAAAGTAAGCTTATACATATTAAATCTGGCTCTGAATACCAGCATTGTACTTGTACATTGGATTACTCAGCTGTCTGTCACTAAACTTATACATGAGATTATTCTACAGCTATAATATCCCTTCTGTAAATTACGCGATAGGCTGAACCGTCGAAAAACGCATCTAACAAACGCAAATATTAAGTCTGGTTCTAATTTTGCCCTCAAGCTTATTTTAGTTAAATAAGACCAAGGGGGAATCTGAAAGCTTTTAGATTTTATAATACGCCCAAAAGGGCATTTTTTTTAACGTTTTGTGTGTTACCTTTATTTATTAACCAGCCTAGTCTTCGCACTTAAACCATAAAAATCAATTCAATAGCAATATCACAAAATATTTGAAAAGAGCATATCTTTAGAATTTCCGATACATAGTCTCGTGCGCTGGAGATAATTTTTTTTTCGTACAGTTTGCCATTGCTCGCTTTGAAATCTTTGAGTTTCTTAATCAAAAACTCATAAATCCTTTACAAAATATGAAAAAGATAATAAAACAAATTCCAAATTCGGGCTTCCGGATGCCCATATTCGGGTGGAGACGTACGTTATTCAAAATTCGATGGCTCTAGGTACCTGTTTTCACAATGCGAGAAACATACCTACATTTATGCAGATTCTTCATTATTTAATTTCTTTAAATATAATACAGGGCTCTAATATTTGGTGGCAACAATTTAAAAAATAATTCACCGTTTATAGTGAATCAACGCAAAACGCCAAAACGAAATTAATAGCCCTTCTTCTTTGGGGTAAAAAAAAAACACTTAGTAAAGAATGAAGTTTTAACAAAAAAGTACATAGTAAAGAATGAAGTTTTCGTGTATGGCAAAACAAAGTTGTATTAAAATAAATGCATTCCATAAAATGGAGTTATTTATTGCTGATAGTTTCATAAACTTTAGTAAACCCCTTTGAGGACTCGATTCACAAATTTAAGTAGGAAAAAGTGAAGAACTGAAGAATGTCAAACTCCGTTCTTCGCATATTTTGCAGCAAAGTATAAAACGTTACTATGTTGCTTATATGCACGTAGAACAACTGCATTGTCTTTGAACACTACTGTAATTCAAATGAATCTTCCTATGATTCATATTATTGCGTTCAAGTAGTAGAATATATAGACCGAGCATGTTTTGTTTATCTTCATTTTCTGAATTACTGCCAGTTAAATGCAGCGTATTTACAAGCATAAATTTGCCAAATAAATAAGGAAAATAAGGAACCGCGAAATAAGTCGGAGTAGTGTAAGTGAGGTTCTTTATGACGGGATATGTTGGGGTGTCAGAGCACTTTAAGGTGGTGGTTACTTGCTATTGAGGGGAAGGTTTTTTTTTTTTTTTTCTAGTCTAAGCATAAATAATTTAAACAGCTAGTAGCTCTTAGTCACATTTTAGTCAATTACCTATAAAAATGCTTTTTAACAATTATAATCTCATGCGAAATGTATTCAGGATATAAAGTGGATCTCACATGAGCAATGTTTTGGATGCGAATCTCATGATGTGAGATAGTTAAATTCGTTTACAGAAAGTAAAGAAATCGAAGAAAGAATCGTCTAAATCTAGCATATCAAACTTGGATAATTTTTCTGCGGCCGTCATCACCCCCCGCCCCGAGATAATAGCAAAAAGTATGTAATTATTATATATTAATTTGAATTCGAATTCCATTCAATACCGAACCATATTGTTACAAATTTTGTACGCATGCAAATGGTTTTAGTGAAATGATATGTGAAATAGTAGTATTTGTTTGTATTACTTTGTTGTTGTTATTGTGACTTTAGCTCACTTATCTGACAGTAACATCAGAACAAGCCCAAGAAATTCATCAATGGCAGGGACAGCAGGATTGCACCTGTTGTTGGCAAGAGCCTTGAGCACCATACAGGTATGACTTCGCTCAGTTCAGCCCCCAATTTTGAAGAACAGCACCCCTGGGGGAAGGTGGCGTTGCATTTGTAGTCAGGAAGGCGACATTTACGTTTATTACCAAGTGGAAAATAAACGCCTGCCTTAGGGATCATAGGGGAAGATATTGCAAAAGAAAAGGTGTTTTGGCTCTCATTCAGCATCAGTATATCAGGAATAAAAACCTGAATAGAGCTACAGAGTTCTCTATTCTTCACTGTAAGTCAGTAATGTATACAAGGATGTACATGGTACCAGCATGGAGACATTATATAGGGTTTTGAAGTGCTCTTTTATGTATTACTAAACCGTCTAAACATTGCACTTTTGGATTATTAATAACATATATCTCCTTATAATTGCAAATTAAATTATAATTATCAAATGAATTTAATGATTATATTTATTTGTTTATTAACATTTCATTATTACATTATTTTCGTTTAGGAATTTCCTTCTTTCCCTGAGCAATACATATATGTTGTAAGTCCCGAGGCTGAAGAGTATTGCTATAAATAAATAATCCGATCCAATTGCAGTTGAACGGCACTAACTGTTTACGGAAAGTATCCTAGTTTTTGAAAAGCTTCTTATTATCTAACATGAAATAATTTTTTAATCATCTTAAGAATGATTTTGTGTGCGTATTTAACTGAATATGGCAAAGCATATGAGGATTGGAGAGGCATGTTTCATGGAAAATTTTCTAGGGAAAATGAGCCTATATTTACATTACCTTAAGAAAATCCACGAAAATGCTTACACATAGAGGCAGGCTGTGAGAGGGCTCGTTTAATCCATTTGTTAAATTTTCATTTAGTTTTCAAGCCTCTCCTTTTTTGGCTAGTTGATTCATTTAAAAGGAAAATACATATTACTCACTGAACTTCGCACGTTAAGCTGAATAAGCTTTAAACCCGATGAACAGTATATTTCTGTGACAAAGCTTTCTGACTGCACAATCTACACTGCTGGCCACCCACATTGCAACACCAAGAAAGACAAGCGATATCACAACAAAATTTATTTAGTAGATAACATATTGACCAAGTATCAAATGATTAAATTTATAGAATTCTGTGAAGTGTGGTTCCTTTCAGAATCAGTAGCCAGAGTAGCCGCCATTGTTGGAGATCACCGCTGCCACACGCCTCGGCATTGATTCAAAGAGACTTTGGATGTGTTCTTGGGGTACAGCAGACCAAGCAGTTTCCACACGTTGCCAAAGTTGATCTGGTGTGGCAGCTTGGGATGTAATCTGCGTCTATCTTTCAGCAACTATGGACCACATATTTTCTATCGGCGAAAGATCCGGAGAGCGAGCCGGCCAGGGAAGCAATTCAATCTGGCGATTGACGAAGAACACTTGAACAATGCGTGCCACGTATGGTCGCGCATTATCCTGTTGAAATATGGCTGTAGACAAGCCCTGACAGTAAGGAAGGACAACTGGCTCCATCACCTTGGAGATGTAGCGCTGGCTGTTTAAAGTACCGGCAATGCGTACTAGAGGAGTGCAGGAGTCATATCCAATACCGTTCCATACCATGATACCCGGTGCAGGACCAGTGTGGCTGTGCATAAAGCAGCTGTTCAGTGTCCTCTCTCCACGGTGTCTCCAGACTCGAATCCGACCATCGTGGTGTTGCAGTCAGAAGCGTGACTCGTCAGTAAAGACAATTTCATTCCATTCTGCTGTCCACATCCTTCTTTCATCGCACCATTGGCGGCGGAGACGTCTGTGGTTCTGCCTCAAGGGTTGACGAAGCAATGGACGTCTTGCGGACAAACCACTCTGCTGTAAACGGCGTCGAATGGTACGCGCAGACACTGGATGATGCGTTACAGACTGAATGTGCTGTGCTATATTTCGTGATGTGAGTGAGCGATCCGTCACTGCCATGCGCACAATGTTCCTGTCATCACGTGAAGTGGTGCACTGAGGTGGATGCGATCGAACATGTCGGTCCGCCGTACCCTCCTGCATCCAACGGTCACATATCCGCATTACAGTTGTTTGGTTTCCTCCAACACGACTATCGATTTCCCTGAAAGATAATCCACACTCTCTGTAGGCTACTATCCTTCCTCTGTCGAACTCAGATACTTGATAAAACGATGATCGCTGTTTACTAAAAGGAATAATTGATCTTTTTTGAAAAAAAAAAACCACAAGAAAAACACAATTGCAGAACTTGAAATCCTCGAAAACTCCAAGTCTTAAATAGCGCTTTGAAGTGGCGCCACAGGCGCGTGTGATGTGCGTCTGCGTTGAAATTCTAATCATTTGCATAACTCACCTCCGCTAATGCATGTTGTAAATGTCATGTTATTTGCATGCTTCCTTCAGGGTGTTGCATTTACGGTGGCCAGCAGTGTATTTTACATTAAGCGAGCTTCTGACGAATAAATTTATTTGCTATTTTATGTAATTTCTGTGATATTTTGTAAATTTAAATTAAAATTTAATTTTTTAAGATATTTTCTTTTTATTAGTCCAAAGGGATTTAGTCCCGAAGGACTATTACTTTCGTTTGGGCGTTTTGCGTTGTTTCACAAAAAACGGCGTATCACTTTTCAATTTAGTCCTTATGTTTCTTTT
>KK113208.1:290101-321851 GCA_000611955.2 Stegodyphus mimosarum
TGCACTGGAAAAAAAGGAATTTTAATTACAATTATAAATAAATAGCCAAATAAATGTGAAATTCGTAACAATATTCTCTAAAACTTTAACGAATTTTTCATTCACAAACTCAAAGATTTCAAAGCGTACCAACGTTGTACAGAAAAACATTTTTATCTCCAGCGCGTTAGAGTGTGTACCGAAATTTCTAAAAACGCCCCTTTGGACGTAATTAAAATCTGAAAATTTTCAGATTTTTTTTTCCACAACTATTTGTATTTTCTGTTTTTCTAAGAAGTGAAACATTTAATTAGATTCTGATACTTTGTTTTCATAAGATAAAGTACGAACCCTTTGTTAAAATTTTCATAGCTCACTGTAGCTTACACTGCGAGTCCATTCATCCGATTTGAAACTAAGAATAAATGAACAAATCGATCTTTCCATTTATTGGTCCTATCGACTTGAATTCAGTGAGCCTGAGGAAAAAGGGAAAGATCTTTCGTAAATATAAAAGCTGTTATAAACGCATTTCTAAATAATAATTTTAAAAAATCACGCTACTTTCAAAAGATTTATAAGTATAAATATGTGTATTGAAAATTACGAAGGGAATAATATGTATGTATTTGCAATTAAGGAATTAATATTTCTATTATTGCAGGAATAAGTATGCAATAGAGCTTGAAAATTTTGGATAGATAAATATTTTTCTTCAACTAAATATTAGAATTTATTAACTATCAGCTTCTCGTCGACTGTAGTTATCTATTCTCATCAGCAAATGATAACATCCTGGGTTCAAATGAACCCTGACAAAAGCTGATCGACTGCTATTGAACTCAGAAGAGAATTTTCCCTCTAATATATTAATTATATTTATTGTATTCATTATATTATTTTAGCTCAATTACATTTATTTTTTAATTACTTATTTAATATATTAATTTATTATTAATCATAATGGATTGGAATATTTGAATATGAATTAGCTGTATACTTAACAAAAATATTATGGTTGCTGAAAAAATGCTTTTTTGGAATGTTTGCTTTCTTACAGAATTCAAAAGAATTCATTTTTACTCAATGGAAATTAAAATTTGTTAGCTAATTAATCTATCCTCTATCCAGCACCTTAGTTCAGAGATCGGCATTAATGTGGCATATATTTTTTAAAATTTAAATGCTTCAAGAATAATTAGAAAAGGACTTAATTCTCTCGTTATTTTATTTATAAGTCTCAAATTAAAAACAATTTAATGTTTACATGGCATTAGAAAATTAACCAAAGAGCAGCTACCACAATGTAATTCAAAAACAGTCCTTAGACGTGAAAAGGTTGAAATTCATTTGGGTTAAGATTATTTTCTCAGATACTCAGATACTTCGCGTACATGTAACATAGCATTCGAAATGCAAAACTCAATATTTACTACAGGTTCATTGATGTAACAAATTTTTGTCTTTCTACGCCTATGGCTTTAAAAAAAAGATGTTATTTGCCGTACAGTTTATCGTTCAATAATACACTGCTGGCCACCGTAAATGCAACACCTGAAGGAAGCATGCAAATAACATGAAATTTACAACATGCATTAGCGCAGGTGAGATATGCAAATGATTAGAATTTCAGCGCAGACGCACATCACGCGCGCCTGTGGCGCCACTTCAAAGCGCTATTTAAGGCTTGGAGTTTTCGAAGATTTCAAGTTCTGCAATTGTGTTTTTCTTGCGGTTTTTTTCAAAAAAAGATCAATTATGCCTCGTAGTAAACAGAGACCATCGTTTGATCAAGTATCCGAGTTCGACAGAGGAAAGATAGCGGCCTACCGAGAGTGTGGATTATCTTTCAGGGAAATCCGTAGTCGTGTTGGAGAAAACCAAACAACTGTAATACGGATATGTGACCGTTGGATGCAGGAGCGTACGACGGACTGACACGTTCGATCGCATCCACCTCAGTGCACCACTTCGTGTGATGACAAGAACATGGTGCGCATGGCAGTGACGGATCGCTTACTCACATCACGAACCATAGCACAGCCCATTCAGTCTGTAACGCATCATCCAGTGTCTGCGCGTACCATTCGACGCCGTTTACAGCAGAGTGGTTTGTTCACAAGACGTCCATTGCTTCGTCTACCCTTGACGCAGAACCACAGACGTCTCCACCGCCAATGATGCGATGAAGGAAGGATGTGGACGGCAGAATGGAATGAAATTGTCTTTACTGACGAGTCACGCTTCTGACTGGAACACCACGATGGTCGGATTCGAGTCTGGAGACACCGTGGAGAGAGGAGGCTGAATAGCTGCTTATGCACCGCCACGCTGGTCCTGCACCGGGTATTATGGTATGGGGCGGTATTGGATATCACTCTCGCACTCCTCTAGTACGTATTGTCGGTACTTTAAACAGCAGCCAGTTGTCCTTCCTTACCTTCAGAGCTTGTCCGCAGCCATATTTCAACAGGATAATGCGCGACCACACGTGGCACGCATTGTCCAAGGGTTCTTCGTCAGTCGCTAGATTGAATTGCATCCCTGGCCGGCTCGCTTTCTGGATCTTCCGCCGATAGAAAACATGTGGTCCATGGTTGCTGAACGATTGACCCAGATTTCATCCGAAGCTGCCACACCAGATCAACTTTGGCAACGTGGGGAAGCTGCTTGGTCTGCTGTACCCCAAGAACACATCCAAAGTCTCTTTGAATCAATGCCGAGGCGTGTGGCAGCGGTGATCTCCAATGAAGGCGGTACTCTGGCTGCTGATTCTGGAAGGAACCACATTTCACGGAAGTCTATAAATTTAATCATTTGATACTTGGTCAACATGTTATCTACTAAATAAATTTTGTTGTGATATCGCTTGTCTTTCTTGGTGTTGCAATTTGGGTGCCTAGCAGTGTACATTTTCATTGTACAAAATCGCATTTATTCGAAGAATTTAATTTGTATTTTCAATTTCTCTGTGTAAAACTGAATACAGAGAAGTTAGACGTTTAAACGACCCTTACATTTTCTCAGGTGTCCAAGTGAGATTTTTTCCCTTTTTTTTAGCTGCCCCCGGAAAAAATGAGTTCTAAATTTATGACTTGACCGCATATAGGCAGCATTCAGGAGACGGGTCCAAGGGTCTTAAACTCCTCTTCCCTCTCCCACCATCATCGTGAGAGAGGACAGCCTCGTTGTAAAAACAGCCTCCTAGTAATCAAGTATCTCGTAATATCTCGTAGAAAGCCTCGTAGTGACTCTAAACACGCTTGCGGCGTGTTTTTCAAGGGCTTTCACACGCTATTTCAAGGGCGAAGAAAAGCAAAAACCATTCTTTTTTTTAGCACACCAATGGAAAAGACAAAAAAGTTAAAAGATTAAAACATCACTAATGAGAATAGAGAGCCCTGAATTTACCATATAACATAGTGTTTCAAGGGATAAGAGAAATAAAAATCATGTTTTTCCAGGACACCAATGGAAAAAAGTAAAACTATTAAAGTGCCGTTTATGAGAATAGAGAGAATACTAGTACGAGAGTATAGAAAGGTAAGGGAAAGTGCAGCTTCGAAAACAGAGCGAAAAGAGTCCTAGTGTGATGCTAATTCTAGCTGTCAAGAAGAATGCGATTGGGGAAAAAATTCCCCAGAATTCGATCAGACTTCAAGAGACTTATTTATAACTGATTTCAAAGTCAGAAGTTCTGCAGGAATATTACTACTTCTGCATACAGTTCATCTATGGTGATAGCCACTTTGTTGTATTAAACTTCTAACTTGCGCGTCACGTCTAATCTAATCACTTAAGACGATGATGGTGAAATTACGTCCAAATACAAGCAATTCTATTAGCCAATGGATGTGTAAAACTTGCCCGTGTGTTAGCATTTCTCATGGCTTACTTTATGAAAACCTATCACATTTCGTTAATTTGTTTTCTATAAACTTATTCGCAAAGTCATTTCATTTTAAATCGCGCTTACTCATTGCATAATTACGAATATGTTTCGAATTTTTACTCGTTCCTCCACTTTGTAATATTTAATTGTTCTCCAAGATGAAAAGGTTAAATTACAGATTAAGTCTTCTAAACAATCCGGAATATTTTTTGCAGAATAATAAAATGTATATATGTTAAAAAGCTTCTGGTTTTAGTTAGCACTATGACGTTAAGAAATTATTTTTTTTAACTATTATAACACTCATCGTCACACGCGATTAAATAAAATCAGGAGGCTGCTAACAGTGATAAATTTTAAATCAGAATTTCCAAAGAAGAAATTTAAATGATTTCAATGCATTATTTTTATATATGTAATTTTCGTGTATTCATTTTTTGTGCTACTTGAAAGTCTGTTACTGTCCTAATGTAATTCATATGCATTTAAATTTTACTCACATATGACTAAAGCTATTATGATAGCTAAAACGTTCTTTTTTACACTCAAAGAATTGAATTAAAAACCTTACAACTTAAAAATCTTTTTTCTGTATTTTGGTTTATAAATTTTAGTCTCTAGAATGCTAGAATAATTAAGAAAGAAAATCATCGCCTCTGAAAGTATGAAAATTATTCTGTCTAACTGCCGAAGCAATGAAGTGAAGGGGATTACATCTTTTTGTCAAGCTCTTCAAATCTACCCGGTGACCTAAATACATGTTTAATTTATTTATAAAATTTATTAAACTTAAAAACTCTACCTCATTTTCACTTAAAACACAACACTACTACTAATAAAGAATAAATATTTTGATTTTAAAATCTATCATTCATCCAAGGTAACTAAAAAAAATAGAACAATTTTTGACACATGGCAAAAATTTAGTAAATTCCATTACAAATCCCAAAAATCTTTATTTAAATTACTTTTTCTGTCTATCCGACGGTTTTAAAATGAAAATCCTGTGATGATTAGCTCGAACTTTCAGCAAGTGTAGAAAAGAAAAACAGTGCTAAATAATAATAATAATAATAAAAATTCTACGTCGAAATTTGAAAAAATATCGTGTAAAATAATACGTGGTAAGTACCGTGTGAGATAATACATGGACGAAGATGTGAAACATTTCCTAAGAATTGTGTCGGCAGAGGGTAAATACTAATTTCAAAACTTGACTCAAGTAAACAAAGCCAACTAACAAACAGATAAATAAAAAGGAGCAATTAAAATCAGAAAGAGTTCGGATTTTAATGGCTGTCCAAAGGTGCTGTTTTCTAAATTTTAATACGGTTTATCATTAGAGATTATCAATAGAAATAGCTCATGTGGAATAGCGAAACATTTTTTAGGACACTAGATGAATATACATTGAGAATAATATAGGAACGTTCTGTATCTTCTGCGCCTTTGAAAAGTGTAAGAATGTATAATTCTATATGTTTTATAGAAATGCTGAATGTTTTTAATTAGATGTATCATGAATTCCGTGCAATTTTATTTAAATCAACTCGATTCAAAAGTAAAAAGTAATATTCTTAAAGACTATATCGACTGCTTTTAAATAGCTAAGTATGTTAATCCATAACGGACATATTCAGTTTAAAATATAAGTATTTTACATTTTGCCGAATGGCAACAGACTTGGATAAAAAGTGAAACAACATATTAAAGAGGGAAGGATAAGACACGAAGCCACGTCACGGTAGTGAATGCCAAGAAGTTCTGTCTGGAACTTTCCAAGCTTTACGGACTGGAGGAAACGGCGTTCACCAAAGTCCTCATCTATTTTCTTCTTGCTTAAAAGCAAGATTGCTATAGAATATAGAATATTAAAAAAAACAAGGCAAAATCTTGTTTCGAGAGGAATAGCTCTTTTGAGCTAATAAAACAGTACAGTTAATAAGTTCTGCATTAAATTTTGTAAAAATTCGTATATAATATTTCGTTCTCTTGGAAATTTGTTTGTAAGAAAAATTCAGAAATTCAGGTCAGCAGAAGAGAATCAAATATTAATTTCAAGATTTGACCCAAAGAAGTTAAAGAGAGAAATCAAGGTTAAAAAAAAGTGCCATATACGAGACAAGATGAACAACATCTGTTCATTGAATATTGCTTAATTCTTCTCTCAAGACTCTTAGTTTGATTTCCTCTAAATTTTATTGTATTCATCTGCCAGTTTTCCTAATATAACATTAATAAATTTACTTTTAAAAATTAATCTTTTATTGTTCCTTTATTTTCAGTTAATTTTATGTTACTTTTGTATTACTAATAACATTACAGCAGTTTTAAAGATGTTTTGCTTTCATTTCATGAAACAGCAAATTGTGAGCGTAAGGCGATTACCCTCGACTTCAAACAATTTTGGTGATTTGGGGAGGTGGCTCACTTAGAAAGATAACATTCCATACATCTGTTTATTTATATTCTCCCTTTCAGAAGTGATCTTTTACAGAAGGGGTCCTTTCCAGAGGGTTCAATATATCTGCAATTGAACTTTACTAATTGCTGGCGTATGACTCAAGGCCGCGTAATTTTTATTACATAACAAATACGAGTATTTGACCTTCTTATATTACAGCTCTCACCAATGTGTACGATGCCGTAATAACATTGATTTAGAATCAGCCACCTATGTAGAAAGTAATAAATTTTTATCTGTATTAACGCAATTATGGAAAACTTAATTAGCAATAATTTAGACTCAAAATATCTTTTACTGTTTTTGTTATGTAAGTTTTGTTATATAATGATATATTAGCGAGCTTGTCAAAAAAAATCCAGATGCAATCTGTTTTGGTATATCATAAACGTTTACAAACTTTTCCGTTTTTACCTATAAAGTATGCTTTCCTGTATTTTCTTTGTCAAGATATCATTACGAGCATTAGAAAGCCATTCAATATGTTTACCTTACTCAGATTCGTGCAACGAATTAAACTCCTTTCTGGCGTCATTACGCTTCCTTAATGACCCTCTTTACTGCAGTTATTATTGCAGGAAATTAGAGGTTTCTGCCTACTTTCCCTGATTTTCCCGCCAGCGGTGAATAATTTTGACTTCTTAGCTCAAAACAAGAATACGTAATCTTCAAGTATCAACTGTGCAACAAAATAAGTTATGCAGAATTATTTTCGTAAGTACGTTTAGGCTAATTATTCGTCTGCCATTTTTTGTACAAGAAGATCAAAAGCAAGATATACGACTTAAAGCTTTATGTAATATACTAGATTAGAAAATGAAAAAGACACAAACTATGTTTTTCAGCAATAAAATTTCGGAAACAATCTACAACAGACAAAAAAACACTATAAAATTATAGCTACTGATTTGCCATTTGGTAGATAACCAAGTTCAAAATTGTGTTTCAAAGTATGAAACTTTTCTGAAGCATTTTTTTTTAATTCTTCGATGATGTGAGCTATAGTTTTCTGACATCAATCTCTGTCAACAAGAATACCATCTCTGTCTGCAGATAAAATGGGATTTTGGGTCTATGATTATTTCTATGACGCTCTTTCTAAAACGCTATTTTGATTTTACATCTAGCCATTTTCTTTTTTGCCTTCTAATGTACTTACCTTAACAAAAGAAAAAAGTGAGAGAGAGAGAAAACGAAAAGAAAAAATGCAGTTTGAAAACTTAGGATTACTGTCTAAAACCTCGAAGAATTTATCATGAAAGTATATTAAAAAAAAAAAAAAAAAAACTTTAAACCTTAAAAACTTAGGAAAAAACTAATAAAAAAAAAATCTCAATAAGAAGATATCCCAATCTAATCTTGGTAAGCAGACAGATTTCAGTGTAAGACCTGAAACAGTTTTAAGCTAAGAAGTTACAATAGGCCCCTTGATTAAGAATTAGTCCCCCAGGAATAAAAAATGCCGAACTTTTAATTAAATCTAATTTTATTTGAATTAAATCTAATATTTGAAATGAGCCGTTCGAAATAACAAAGCCAAATAGTAGGAAAAGAATTGCTGTGATAGTATTTATTATAAATTAATGCCACGTAGAGACTTACACTCTTATTTAATAAAGAAAATAATTAATCATTCAAGATACAGTTGTGCATTTATTTCACTGGACCACTCGAGAATGAGGCTTCCATACAGAGTTCCCTTATCACAACATGAAAAATACTTTTCTCAAATACACTTTTCCTTATAAAAATTAGTGTATTTTTAAGAAAAGTCGTCACACGACCAAAATTACCGTAGTCTGAAAGCTTATTTTATTTGATTCATTTCTTAATTTGGAACCACATGGGTTTACAATCAGCCGTTCTGGGAAATACAGTGAACCATCGTTAAGTCGTCTCTCACAATGTTAGATGATTTTGCCCTTCATATGAAGGTGATCATTTTGGGTATATAATACTGATGTTTTATACTGATGTTGGGTATATAATACTGATGTTTTATGATAATGATGTTTATTTATATTCTTAGAAATAAAAGTCACTTTCAGATATGGTTGTCCATGGAAGGAGGTTGTAAGAGAGATTCATTGTATTTAATTCTGAAATTTTCTTAACCACTCAGTTTGCTCGGGAAAGAAATTATGAAAAAGAGCAACACATATCTCCGAAGTCAATAGTCTCATTGCAATGCAGTTTAGATAACTGAAAAGAAAAATTCAAAAAATTTATTAATCGAAAGGCCTGGCATGAAGTGAACGTGACCTCTTCAGATTTGCGTGTTCGAATTAGCTTAGATTAGCCAGTAGAGTTCACAACAGTTGATGCTTTTGAAAGTGTAGAATAAGAGAGAGAGAGAGTATTGCCTAGACATAGCCAAAGCTACTATAATAGGAGCTCACACAAGGATGTATTAAAACTTTCTGAATTCTTTTATCCAACTCCCACTAATAAATGTACTGATTTTGGAAATATATACCTCTCCCTTTCATCACTTCTTTCTCGGACACCTTGTAGCTACACGATTGAGTCACATTAATGTGACCACCTGTCGAAAGGTATTTACTATTTATGTTGTTTACTAAATGTCTTACTATTTATGTCGAATCGACTTTAAAAAAGCTGAAAAAAATAATAAAAATTCTACAAACTATCGAAAAATGGCGCGGAAGAAATTATGAATAAAATACGATATAAATAGCTCAGTTTAAATCCTACATACCTCGAGTATTTTACTTTCATTTTCAGCATATTTTCTAATCAATATCCATTAAATGATCAAGTTATAAACATCACTGATCGCCAGCAGTTTCTTTAATTTCCTCTCTGCGGGTCAGACAGACTGCCTGATATGAGAGAGACTATGTATCCCTTCTCAAAATTATTTTAAATGTTCAAAGCCATTAGGCTGCAACGCAGAAGAAAATATTTGAACTGAAAGAAAAATTCCCCGGCAGTTTATCAAAAAGGGAGCTTCGGTCATAAACAGCAGCTGCAATTTTTTTTTTTTCCGATCCGTCTAGAAACGCGCCTCGTTACTAATAACTTTATTTCCGTCCTAAGTCTCCCATCTCTTCCTCTACCAATTGGCAGGCTGTCATTAGAAGACCAAACAAAAATGTTCACTAAGTGGTTATAAACGATGTCGTTGCTTGCAGCCGGATGCAAAGCACGAGGGTCTCCGTGATTGTCATTATAATCGTGCCTAACGAACCGTCCCAATCTCCATGTTCATCTCTTCAGCGGGCGAACAATAGAGACCAGAATCGCAGTCATTTTTGGAGCAACCTTTCGTCACGCCGTCTTGATTGTGTTACGCGAATGAAATTATGCGCGTTGTAATGAAAGGTAAATTGGTTTTCCTGTTGGTAAATTATCTATCATTCATAACAGAGACGTTGAAATGGAGCGGCAGCGCTAACAAACCATAGCGGAAGGGTTAAGTTTAGCTCCTACGTATCTCGTGAAGGGGGGGGGGAGGAAAAAAACAGTAAGCGTCGGAATTTTTGTACGTCATCCAAACGGATTTCAAAGTGCCATTCCGCCCGCGTTAATTACACTTAACGTGCTAGAAGTTCGCTTAATCTAAAATATTGGGAATAATAAAATTAATCTTTGAAAGTTAGTTAATTGGGAAACGATGTATGGATTAACAATAAAATTTTCCAAATTACTTTATACTTGGAATTTTATTAATTTATTTATTTATTTTCCCTTAGAATGTGTGTGCTTGTGCCTGCGTGTTTTCTAATATCATTACTGTTTCATTAGGAGTGAAATATAACTCTAACGAGCGAAAAATTCTACATAATTTTTTGACATACAGCATACAGCCAACTTCCAAATAACCGAGGTAATGTGAGGAAAGGGCAATATCCACCGTTAACTCAAATCACTATTAATTCAAAGTCAATGAATAAAAACATAAGAAGAAGCCATAACCCATATTATATAATCAACAGAAAAGTACTATTTATCTGTGTTTTAAAGCATTTCAGTGTGGTTCAATTGTTTAAGTAAAAAAAAAAAAAAAAAAAAAAAAAAAAAAAAAAAAAAAGAGCGTCCTCCCCCCCCCCAAAAAAGAGAAACTACAACACAAAAAACACAATTTTTGGCTATTTTACTCTTCTAATTCGGTATCAGTCAATGAAAACTACAAAATTAATGGTTACGTTGCTGGCGTAATGGCAAACCGCACATTGAGTTGATCAATGTTAACGAATTTAACTTACTGCGCATGCTCTATAGATAAATATAAACAACCCTACACAAGCCTGTTCTTCATGTAGGCCTTAGCGACTCTTTACGATTGCAATACTATGGACACTTTTTTTGTGCTTGTTGCACTTGCTTCTGTTTCATTTCGTTTTGGTTTATTTTGTTCATAAACATTGCATTTAATATCAGTTATCTGCAATAATTTCTTTGGCTTTAATCCAGTCATTTAAACTAGATATATTCCTTAAGTTGCTAAAGTATTTATGAATGGAACGCATGGTAAATAATCGATTGCTTTTATTCCTCAGAAGTACAATCAATAAACATTCAGCTCATGTACAATCAATAAACAACATCATGTAATGTTTCCTGTTTTGTAATCCTTCTTAAACGAAAATTTGGGGAGTTTACAATCGATATTTACACTCTAAGTAATGAAGCAACGTACAACCTAACGAGTTAAAACCCGAACTGTTAACGTCCAAATAACAGAATATCAACCATATAACATATTTATTTTCTTTTAAAATTACGCCAAAGTCGTAATTGCGCCAAATTCTCTTCTGAGCATGCACAGTGTGGGTAATTCGTTTAACATTGTTCAAATGAATGTGCGGTCTGCCATTACGCTTACGGTGCTGTCGATTTATTTTAAAGGTTAAGCAGTTTACTTTTAGCAGATAATTTAATAATGTTCATACATTCAGGATTAAAGATATTTAAATTACCAATAGTTATGGATAAATACAACTCCAAATAGTCTGCCGTCACTGGCTGTCACAACTGTTATCCAGCACGTTCCCCCTCCTCTTTTCCGTAAAGAATTTTGTTCATGCTGATGGTTTAGTAGTGATAGTAATTTTTTCGTCGTTGCCGATTAAACATTCTTCATGTTTGACAAGGCCAGTTAAGTCCCCTCCGGCTAATCAAAAGTTGATTGATTGCATTTCAAATGGAAAACATGCACATCTACCTCGTTCATTTTGTTTCATATTCTCAATTTTATTTCCCAAAATCCCGTTTAAGTAATTTCGAAACAGTTATTATTCAGAAGTTTAAAGTCTTTAAAATCTCTTTCCCCCCCGTCCGTTACGTTGTGTTATACAAGCATTTCATTTATTATCCAAGCGGTTTAGAAAGCATTTGATCTTGCACCTTCTAAAACGTAAGACTCTCCATTTCTTATCTGTTCATTTCGATATGCGTAGTCGAAGGACAGCACCTTTAAGAAAATGATGTGCTCTTTGACGTAAAATACTTATTTTTTATATTAAACCTGTACATCGTTCAGCAAACTGAGCGATTTAAAAGCAATGTTTATGTTAATAATTCATAATCTTTATACTTTCAGTCACATTTCTAACTGCAATAATTTATAGCTGTTAGTAAAGCGTACAATATTACATGCCTAAAGCGAAGACTGCCTTTGAATACTTCATTAGGAAAATTAACTTCCATTCACGTTAAACACAAGATTAAGCTCGAAAATCCATGCAGCCAGCTCATTAACTTATGGTGTGTGGTGTATTTGATTATAGCAAAGCACTTGAGGGCTATCTGCCTAAGGGAAAGGATGCCTTCTTGGAGGACTTTCTAAGGGTGACTGACTCGTATATATGTTACACATGGGGAAAACCACGAAAACGCCCATGCAGCCAGCCCGTTCGCGGGATTAGAACCTTGGACCGAACTACCAGTGTCCAGAAACTTTGGCCACTCAGCCGCTGGTGGGCCTCTCACTAACATGGATTTGAATGCTGGTAGAACATCCAGAGTTCAGTTGTCTTATTCACTCGGCCTCTGGTAGGCACTGACGTAATTTAAAATCTAATTCAACAGATTTATATTTATAAAAATCCTCTCAAGGTGATCACCTCTGAAAGGGGCCATTGTTTCTTAAAACATATATATATAAACATCGGTACTGAACACTGTAGAGACCATTAGCTTTTTATCAGAGCACGAAATATGAAAAATGTGCAGTGCCTTCGATGAGATTCGAATACCGGACTTCCTAATTGCTTGTTGGACGTGCTTTCCAGTTATATCACGAAGGCAAGCGGTAAGGAGGAACAAAATATCTTATAATACCATTTCTGTAAGATAACCACATCCACAGAAGACAAAAGCCATCTGAAGTCATGGGTGATTAACTTAGGCTATATAGTAAGTGATAATTTAATAAATATTTAGGCCATTATTGTAACCAAATTGCCCAAATGTACATTGGGAAGGACCATGGGAAGGGCTCCTAAAATGGACGAATGAACTTGATTTGCGAAATAGCTCACATGATCTTTTGAGAGGGAAAACAAAAATCCATTTTCTGAAGTTCTGCATAGTGTCTAACACGTACTCATATTCATTCTAAATTCAATTAATCATATTCCGAAATCTTCCTGTACATTACTGTAGTTTATAAATATTCGCAACAAAATTTTCTGGTCGGTTACTAATCGGCTGTTATATTCTCACGACACATCAGAATTTCACAGCTGATTCTTAGAGACAACTATTGCAAAACCATTGGTCCAATGTGGGAAGCTTCTCCCACTGTTGCGATAACAATATGCAGTTAGGTAAAAGACGTTTTTGACGCCATATCTTACGCAACTTGGTAAAGAATACGGTTTTGCAAGCGGCCGAAGAACAAATTTAGAGGTGATCGGATTTGATAAGCATAGGGGAACTTTTCCATTTAAAAATAAGCAAGAGCCCGTAAATGTTTGTTCATAATAAATAATAAATATTAAGGTAATAATGTTTTGTTTGAAACACATCCTTTTAAAAATTAGTTTTCGAATAGTAATTCAAATAGCTGAGTTCCTAGATAAAAAATCTGAAAAAGGATCAATTTAAGTAATTTTTTTATACAGGGTCTCGTGCGGAAACATTGCTATATGAAAGGTTAATTATATTAACAAATGGGTGCCACAATATTTAAGCATGGTTCTTATAAGGTCACTGAGTTATTAGCGGATGTCTTATTTGATATATTATACGTGGTGCACAAAAGCAATAAAATCAAGTACACAAAAGTATACAGCTACTTTTTATTACAAAACAGAAAATATGAATGCAAAAATAAACTGAAATACATGGAATGATGGAGAGCTTATAGCATCTGTATAACCCTTCAGATTTTTTAACAAAACCCATTTTTGTACTTTAAGCTCAGAATGGTGGAGGTCAACGACAAAAGATCGCTGAAGCGCAAAGTTATTGAAGTGACAACGCACAGAAAGTATGAATACTTAGAGATTATTCCCACATTCCATAGCTCGGATTTAAGAAATGGCCCTTTTAAGCTCTTGGGGCACCTCCGAAAATTCTCTCGCTTGAAAGAATTTCGTCCCTGCGTCCATTATGTGCGGCTTTTAGAAGAATCAAACGAACGCGGGAATTCGGTAGACCATAAAAATAACTTAGTCTGAAGTATTTTGTTCTGTGTGAAGCAATGCAGAAGTTACAGCTATGAAACTATTAAGAGTGTTTTCGCAAAAGGTTTTTGTGCATACAGTGAATGTTTCCAATAGAAAATAAACAGTAAAATAAATTGGTATTGTGCACTTTTATTTTTTTTTACAAAAAAGTAATGTGAATTTTATTTTGAAAGAAGTGATTTTCGGAATTTTTGAAAGAAATGATTTCTCATTTAGATCACTTTAAAACTTCAATAAACAAAAGAGTCATTCATTCCATTTTTTAATTTAATATTTATTTATATTTATTTTAATTTCGTAATCATGATGATGAATGGTTTCTAAGCCCCGTGACTTAACGGTTACGAATACAATAAAACAAATATTTACATTGATTGAATATTATATTTTATTTCCGAGTTCAATTAATACCATTTTAAACACAGCATGATTCATAATATTTTTAGTACAGTAGCAAATACACCAAAAAGGTGCATAACTGTATACAAAGAATCAAATTTGGTTATTTTTCTCCTTCTTACAGCAGGTATTCGTGGTCTAACTGTAGCTTACTCGGAGCATATTCAAGAGGTCCAGGTTTGAGACCCGGCGATGGCATTGCTCTTTTTTCTTGTCTCCTGCTTCAAAATAACCTAATGAATCTACCAAGATTCTGAAAGCGAATGTAGACCAACTTGAGAACCCACATCTACCGCGTCTGCTTGTGTGCGTATATTGAGCAAATGCATAGTACTTGCAAAACTTGGAGAGATTCCTATGTACTGACATGGAACTTTATGCTGAATTTGTTATAGTTACTGTACTATAAATTTTCGAAACCTCGGATGAGATTATGAATTACCATGTAATTAAATTCAGCTTTGAATGCCAGTATTCTGCTAGAATATTTCCTTCTGCTTTTTTGTAAAACTGGTCTCAAAACTTTTTTTTTTTGTCTGTAAGTTTCAAACAATTAGAGATAAAATAGAATATTATTTGAATGGATGGCCTATACGAAGATTCAGGCAGACAACATACAGCGCCTTTTCTCTTACTGGCCTGAGGAGCTGAGAAAATTTATAACAAGACCGAGCAACCTTTGTGTTAACCTGAAATCATTGCTTTAACAGATATATACTATCACAGAGTGATTAGCAAAATTACAGATTGTGTAAGTAATATTTTATTTTGTTCTTATCGTTACTAACTCATGATGCCTCCCTCGTTTCCTTTAAAGACGGAAAAACTGTGGCAGATTAAATTTATTGGCTTTAAGAGTCTCAGCACCTGATCCAAAAATCTACAGCTATGGCGAGTACCTTCGGCGAAATTCGAACTCACGATTTCCTGTTTACAAGAGAGGCGCTTTGACCAACTAAGCCACGGCGCCTCTTTACGCGCTTTTGAGTTTGACGATTGCATTTTTTCTTCTATTTTAACCATCCATATGCGGTTTTTATGCGACCTAGGCTTATAATAAAAAAGCATAGTCAGAATAGAAGTTTGGTTAGCAAAGTGTTTGGAACATGGCGATGATCTGCACTCCTGGTCAAAGAAATGCAAGCCTCTTTTTTCAAACGCCTTTTGTTATTGCGCTGACTAATAAAAAAATTAACTGCATTTGTACTGCAACACAAGCTGCGCCGGCATACATTTCTTCTACACGTTCTTTAGCACTATACTGTTCTTTAGCATTGCAGTTTCCATGAACGTGACATGGTTTTCTACGAGCTTCTTGAATAGAGGCGTATTTAGCTTAATATAAATATGATAAAAGAAGTATGACAAAAAGAAAAAAAAATAGCATTAGAGAAGCACTTCCAAATACAGCACCCTTTATACAAGTATATACGCACATTGTGCTTTAAAAGAAGCTGTCAACTTCAAAATAGCTGCTTAGTCGCAATATTCAGGTTCATATGGAGTTTCTACACACTGTGAAATTCTCAGACATCCCATTATCTTTGAAGTAACTGTCCTTCAGTGCTAATACTTGACCAGGTATAAAAGTCGCACGAACGATTGAGTAGGAATTATGCCCACGGACAAATTCTCACCAAGAAATAATTACAAAACTATTTATTGAAAAATACAAAATTATTACTAAAATCCTTAACAGAAAATCAAATTAATTATACGAATAAAACAGAATTTCTCATATCTACTTTAAAATTAATTTGTTGTCTCTCACTATCATTACTGGAATTCCTACAAGAGGAACTGCTCTTAAAAGTACCGCAGACTTGGAAGACCATGCTATTTTTACTATTCTGAATCTCAGAATATAACAACATGTTTATAACATGCATCTAGGAGAGATAATTTTGGAAAAAAATTTCAGTTTCTATTTTGAAAAAATTCTTTAAGAACGAGAAGAGCAATCGTTAATAACATCCTGAAGGCATTAAAAAAAAAACCCGAAAGGTATGTATACACTGGTGTGCAAAAATTAAGGACGAAGTTGAAAAATTAGCATATCAGCTGAACGAAGAGGCAGAGCGGACAGAAAGACCAATCAGGAGATTAAGTAAGGTGATGTACGGTAGCACATGCGCAGATATGCAGGTAGACGTAATGGGGGAGTGTCTGAGTAGTATAAAGCATGTTGTCGGTGTAAGATCAGTATTTCTGGCAAAGAGATTGCACGCCGTATAGCAGTTAAAACCACACCGAGTTGCTGCCTCAGCGAGAAATGGCGAATAATCAATCTGTTAGACGACATCTGGATGCTTTTACCCGAGGTCGAATCATTGGGAAGTTGGAGGAAGGCCGCAGTGTGACAAGTGTGGCTGCAGAGTTCGGAATTGCTCACAGCATCGTTTCACGACTTTGGAGACAATTTCAAACTACAGGAACAGCTATCCGGGGGTTTAGTAGTGGTCGTCCACGAGGAACCACACCCGCAGATGACCGGTATATTGCCTTACAGGCCAGAAGAAACAGACGGCAGACAGCGGGAGAAATCGCTAGACACACGACACAGGCGACTGGACGACCGATATCGCGTTTTACCGTGGCCAGAAGACTGCAGGTGGTGGTCTGCTTGCACGACGCCCTGTACGGTGTGTACCTCAAACGCCTGCCCATCGGAGAAGGCGTTCCCTGTGGTGCCAGGAACACCGGAATTGGAGAGACAATGAATGGGGACGAGTACTCTTTACAGATGAGAGCAGATTTAGTCTGAGTTGCGATTCTAGACACATACACATCTGGACAGATCGGGGAACACGCAATAACCCCTTCAAAATCATCAAAAGGGACTGTTTTGGAGGTCGCGGAGTTCTCGTTCGAGCAGACATAATGCTTGGTAGCCGGACCGACCTTCATATCTCCCAAGGAGGTTCGTCACCTGGGACTGCTATTGTAACGAGGTTCTTCTTCCTTACATGCGTCTTTTCACAAGGGCTATGGGTCCTCAGTTCCTCTTCATGGACGACAACGCTCCACCTCATCGCACAGTTACTGTCGAAGAGCTGTTGGAGAGTGAAGATATTGAACACATGGATTGGTCGGCAAGGTCTCTGGATCTAAATCCCGTCAAGCATGTACGGAACTTACTAGGGAGACCCGTGGCAGCACGTAACTTATCGCCAGTAACGATTCCGAAACTGCGATTGGTGCTACAAGAGGAACGAGCAGCAGTGTCTCAACAGCTCATTAACAACCACATATCCAGCATGCACAAATGATGTGAAACCTGCCTAGCAGTCAGGGGAGATCATATCCCCTATTAAAGACCGGATGTTTCTTGCTGGACACCCATCACAGGGATGTTTCGGCCTTCAGTCGCATTGCGCTCCATGCTACTTTTTCAATAAAGCTTCTTTTTATCCCTCTGATTTCTCTTTTAGTAAGTGTTGCTTACATTACTCGTGTCCTTACGTATTGGGAATCTTACGGTATTAAATGTGTTGATTTGGAAAACTTTTGTACAAAGTTATATTGAAAAAACCGTCTCGTCCTTAATTTTTGCACACCTGTGTACTCTATATCAGTGGTTTTCAAAATAGAACGGGTACGTCCAAAAGGAGTAGGCTCACATTATTTGCGAGTGTACGATCGTGTATCACATGAGTGTGAGGTTATCTCATTGGTCGCTGTGTCTGGTTTCACTTGTATCTGGGGAACTTGGGCCATTATAAATACACTGGTTTCAAATGGCATTCATTTTCTAAAGAGATGTAATCTGTATGAAATTCTGGGGTGCATACAGCACCCATAACGGTATGTTTAATTACTAAATAAAACTGTGTATGAATCAATGCCACCTCTGCTAAAATTCTTCTACTCCGTTACATTACACACACACCCACACACACACACACACACACATATAAATTCATAGTTTTTAATTAAATACATTCCCTCTTCAAGGATACGCTTTGCACCATTTTGCGTCACTCTGCAGTACGTTACGTCACTTTTACCCTGCGATTTTTCTGCACTGCGAAATTTTTTCCTCAATCGCTGCTCAGGATTAAAACACAAATTTTCTGAGATTATAAATACTACTGCAGTTATTACGCATCACTATTTGGCTGCTTGCTATGCCAAGGAACGCTACATCTCTTCGCTAAGCTTCTTTATCCATTATCAAGAATGTAAACTGCGACATAGAAATTGTGGAGCTCGTTTAGCGCTCCTAGTGTTGTACCAGTTTAAGCAAAAATGCATTTCTGAATAACTGTTCTTGTCCAAAATAAAAATAATGTTTTAACCATTGAGAGAGTTGTGATTTTTCCCAGTCAAACCCACGCAGCAGTTTTCTTGACCATGACTAAAAAAGTGATCGGTTTTTACCTTCTCTAGTCAGGCCTTTGCTAACTTCTATCAACGTCTCACAATATGTATTTATATAATTAACAAGCTGCGGTATCGGAGTGTGGTTTGAGGCAAAAAAATTATCATATAAGCAGATTTGTACTGGCATAAAGTTAATTTAAGCTTTTAACGGCAGATGGTGCAGTTAGTATCATACCATAAATTGAATGGGAAAAATTTGGAGTGCTTGCATATTAGCGCAATCACTTTGGTAAAAGTTGCTAAAATTTCAGAATTTGTTATGTGCATGGTAGCGATGCACATAACAAATTTTCAGTTTAAGAAGTAACTTGGCCATTTTCGTACACCTTCTTTTTGGTTGTATTTTGAGTTTCAGCGGTGGTTTTCAACAAATCGTGATATTTTTTATTTTAAACTTCATTTTAAAATATGCGCTGTGGGATTTGCCTGCAATAAAATTTCTCCAGGAGTACAGTTTTTGTCGCGAAATCGCTTGAGGAAAAAATTGCTTTCAGGCGATCGGGACGAAATTGATTTTCGGAATAAATATCTAATTAAAACGTAAATATGTATGTATGTAATGCATAATTTTTTGCAGTTATAAGACGCTATTTTTCTCCTGTGAAAAATCGCCAAACTGCGCCAAGGGGATTACACTAACAAGTAAATACACCGCAATTATTGGCTTTATTTTGTGACCATGTTACCAATGCTTTTAATAACGATCTTGAACTCTCGGTTGTACACTGTCTTTTAAAAAACTTAATTTTGCGCACTTTTTAAATAGAGTACGTGGAAAAATTTCTTTAGCAGCTCTTGCTGTTAGTAATGCTCTGCCATATTTATAGTCTCATTCAAACATTTAAAAATTGGTAAGAATTGTTCTTAATACTTCTGGAAATTAAAATAAATTATTGATGTCTCAAAATATTCGAGGCAATTTAAATTTCTGTCATCAAGGGCAAAAATACCTTTCTTTTCTGAAATTAATACATTAATTTAATATTTATCGCCGATGCTGAAAATACGTTGTGATGAAAACCTTGAAACTGCGAATTGTGTTAATGCCATTAAAATTGCACAAAGTACGATAGAACGATATAGTTCCTACTAAAGAAATGCAAAATTACTTTACATGTTCAATAATTGAATGCAATAATGCGTAACTTTAACTTTTAGCTTAATTTTTTCATCATAAATTGTTTATTCACGACAAAATTTACTTAAGTAACATTTCTACTGCTGTTGACTGTGTTAATGTAGAAATGATAATAATCCTAAATTTTCCTGAATCCTAAAACCTTTTATAATCCTCCGAAACTTTTGAATCTCGAATCTCATAAGAACAAACAACGGAAAGTAAAAAAAAAAAAAAAAGGGGGGGGGACTTGAATTAAAAAAACGTTTAAATTTCTATTAAGAAAAATTCTGAGTACAGTTAGTTTCATACAGTTTTTAAAGTATACTTTTAGTTATAAAAGAACATGCGACTGAAATTCAGTAAATAAAATACATAATTAAAATTCTTCATTTTGATATTTATTTCCTCAATATAATATGACGAGTTATTTGAAGAGCATTTTCAAAATTTTTATATTTTTCCAAAATCTTTTTAAATAATAGCTAGTGTGAAGGGGTATAGGATTATTTCAAGAGTTAACATTAAACAAGTTAATTCCTAAGTAAATTCTGTTTGGAAAATTAAAACGTGGTCCTCTGGGCCACCAAGAGGTAGAAGGAATGACCCAGGTTTGTTTAAATTGCAATAATCGCACTCTCTGTTAAATGAACGTTCCTTTTGGACGTCGGTTAAAATGAATGCTAAAATTTTATGTTAATTTTTTAAGTAAGGATTTGAAAGATCCCAGCGCTGAAAAAAGACATTGGAGTATCGAAACGTCTTATCCTTACGTAAATATTTACGAGTTCTTTCCATGGTAAAATCTCTTTTATCAATTTCATCTACTGTTAGTCATATCTCTTCTTGCTTGCGACAGTTTGTTTCCTTATCACTGATTTCCTATAGTGCCATCATTAAGGTAATTATTTAGCATTAATATTAACCTTATACATAAGCATGCTCGTATATTGCAAGTATTCAGCAATTATTCAGCAATTGAAATTTGCAAATATTCAGCAACTGAAATTTAATGAAGCTGGAAAAATAAGTAATTATTCAGCAACTGAAAGTTAATTAAGCTGGAAAAATAAGGAGTTATTCAGCAACTGAAATTTAAACTTCCCTTTAAAATATTTTTAGCGTACAAATAAAGCACACAGACACACAGAATCTAAACGTGCTAGAGAAGTCAAAATACACCAGCACTCAACGAAATAAAAACAAGCTCATATGCTGACGACTGTATGCAAATTTAAGAACAATCAGCATGAACATCATGCATGATTTATATACTGTTTTGAGTGACTGAAGAAAAAGAGACTAACAGCGTTATTTGGTATGATCCATATCAATTACTATACATTTCCGTATATAAGGCAGTAATTTTTAAGCAAATCAAAATTTTGCTAGCGGAGCTTGGGGATCGTCTTATATCAGAGTTAAAAATATCTCTAAAATAATTTTATTAAAAAGAAATTAAAAAACATAACTGGTTCAGTTTCACGGAAAAATATTTCTTTTTTATTTAATCCTACTGCACGTTAATCAAATTTCTCAACATCAGTATTCGACTCAGAATTCTCGAAAGTATTTCTCTACTATATTCCAGCCAGCTGAACATTTTTTGAGGAATCAGACGATCATTTCTCGCTTACAGTAATAATTTACGGAATAATGTAGTTAGAGAGATAAAAATTGACGCACATGCTTGAAATGACATAGGCAAAAAGTGAAAAAAAAAAGGGGGGGGGGGCAAGATATGGCGTTGGGCAGCAAAATGTCAGTGATGCCGCATGAGAATCTTAAAATGAGCTGTAATGAGAGAGGGAATCAGCCCCTTCATGACTTTGTCACTTTTCTATCATCGCCTCCAGGTGTTGGCCACGGTTTGATGTGGATTTATCTCATGAATCGTGATCGGACCCTTTTCTTCGAGGAAATGCGTGGCTCTGCTATTCAAACTGTCAATGTGACGGGTGCGAGGTGCGATGATATGTTATAGAACCGCATCATCCCTAATCTGGCTGATAACACCTGTTGGAAGGTATGAGTTTTATGCAGGATGGCGCTTCACCCCATATAGCTACACGTGTGAAAGATCTCTTGCACACATCGTTTGGTGAGGATCGCGTGCTGAGCTGCCACTTCCGTCGTGCTTTGGCCTCTCAGGTTCCCAGATCTCAATCCGTATGCTTGTTAGTTGAGCGGTTACCTGAAATCGCAAGTCTACTACGATCGTCCGAATTTATTAGGGATGCTAAAAGACAACATCGGACGGCAATTTCTGTTCACAACACTGTGTTGTT
This sequence comes from Stegodyphus mimosarum, assembly GCA_000611955.2. Lineage (NCBI taxonomy): Eukaryota > Metazoa > Arthropoda > Arachnida > Araneae > Eresidae > Stegodyphus > Stegodyphus mimosarum. The sequence continues at coordinate 312,282 of KK113208.1, forward strand.
CACAAAATTGTTCCTCGACTGCAGGTATTGCTGATGAATGACGACCTACATGTTGACCATTTGTTATAGAGAACATAGTCTTTGCTAAAAATGAATTGTTATGCTAATTTTGCTTTCGTTATCATATGAAGCGCCATCTGTTGTGCGTTTTAAGCACTTTTTTGCCTTCAATAAAAGCCATTGACATTTCAAGTATGGATGTCAATTTTTACCTATCTACCTGCATTGTTCAGTGAATTATTAAATTCTCAAATTTTAACGGACTTCTTGGTCACCCTCTACAGCAGCTTTTGACTTCCTCAGCATCTGCAGTTGAGAAAGGCAACAGCTTATCCAGCTACTGAAAGCGCTTCTGTTAAAATAAAATCTGCGTCAATTAACATTGTTTCTTATCTTCTCGAGTACATAACTGGACTTATTGACAGATTTTAATTTCGGCTTCTACACCTGTTTTAAATTTTGTCCGAAATGTTGCAATTAAATCTAATCTGTCGGCTTATATTCAGAAGTAAATGATATTTTCATGAAATCAATAACAAAAAACGCCCGCATTCATTTCCGTTAAAGAAATATAATAATCTTAGAAGTTTGAATAACGATGACTACTTATCTTATTTATTAGATATACAGAAATTGGAGGTTTAGTTAATATTTCAAGAAAACGATACTCAGAGCCGGTTTCAGACAGGCTGGAATCCTGGGTTTCAACTTGCGGTCCTAACCTCCTTCTTGCTTGAGAACTTGAGACGATATATTTTTTATTGGTAGAATATTTATACATATAAAAAGAAAGATTATTTTAACCAAGTTTAGTATTTATTAAGGTTAAATACATATTATTCGCTAATTATTTTTAATTAAAATAATTTTAAAATTTTAAATATAGATATAAGTTCATTTAAATAATAATAGTCCTGTAGCATAAATTATGGTCTTATAAAATCTTGGGTTCTAAGTTATACAGTTATGTCCAGTTAAGTACTGGGTGGACTACTACACATGCATAGCTCAAACATGAAGTCATATTTAATAACATACATTTTAGAACAGGAACACTGAGAATGGAATTAATTCCATTATGTCTTTCACGTAATTTACAATAAGACACCATTTTAGTTCAGACCCGAATCTACTCAAGAGTTTTTATACTGACTCATTTCCGTTTCATGTGTACTTTAGCAATTTGCTTGATGATGGTACACACTTTTAAAGTTGTTATAAGTGCTTTCTTTGTTGATTCAATTACTTTTGTTTCATCTAGAACAAAACAGACAGCAATTTGTTGAAAATAATTGGTAAGTTTGCAGCCGGTTTTCCTGCAATCAATGATGTTTACATCCTGCTTATGGTAGCTTTTATTCAAGCAAATTTTGATTTTTATTGTTTTATATGAGTATAATTAAATTATACCATACTTTATTATCATTATTTTTTAATGAAGAGCATGCAGTCGTGGATGAAATAGGGATAGCAAAAGACACTAAAAAAATCCCCTTCCCCCCAAAAAAAAGGACGTACCAAGATAGAGGTTTAGCAACACTAGCCTGCTTTAGTGTTACTCCTCTGTTATTACTTTTCTTGAGTGTATTATCAGCTGGTGAGTTTACTTATCATTGAAAATTAAGTTGATAATCATGAAATAGCAAAGCCCGGTTGTTAGGGTTCAAATTTTAATTTTCATATATAAATGTTTTGAAGAGGTATTTATTAATGTTGCAAGAGTCGCAAATCAGTTTTTTTAATTTCTCTAGTTCTACCACAAGTTTAAATAAATTCTTTAATTGTTTTAAACTGTAGTACTTATTTAATGTTAGTGTTGAAAGGTAAAGATAGAAAACAAAATCCAGGCTAGAAAGATAGATTGGTATTTAGTTTAAGCCACATCGAGTTTAATTTATAGTTACTATAAGAACAAAAACTTCGTACATTATTAACAACTAATAAATACATCGAATGCTCGGTTATCCGAGGTAACGATAGAATGAGTATTTATAAGGATAATGGTAAACAGATAATCTAAAAAAATGGATGTGCTTAATTGCATCAGTGCTCAACAGTGGATTCACGGCCAACTGAAACACTTCTTGAAAAGGGCAAGAAAATGCTTCTAGAACATTGACAAAAATATATGAATTGTGAGGTATGCTGAAGAACGACATTTTCAACTCTTTCACTTACAATAACAGTTTTGGTTAAAAGAATCAGTCCTGATCATATTTGAAGCATCTTTTATATATACATAATTATTTTTACTTTTATACTTTCCCATCAAAATTTTACGAAATAAGCATTCTAAAAATTTAATCAAAGTTCCACTCAGTTCAATCTCACAATTACATTCACAAATGCTATAAAATCTATGTCAGCTATCAATTACTACGAATGTAATTGATTAGATATTTTCATTTGTTTATTTCATGCTTATAACTATATGAGATTTATTGAAAAAGAATATTTGATAAGTTTATCATTCTTATTGAAATGAATGTCTAGTTGAAACATTTAGTCATTATACTGTAAAATTATATGAACAAAAGCTCTTATTAATTGAATACCCAATATGAAAAAGAAGAACGTGATCAAGCTAACAGAAAATTTTTTCATAATGTGCCATGATATTATTTATGCCTATGAGATGTGCCATGACACAAAAAAGATTGAGGAGCAGTGCCTTATGAAACTATGCAATTGGAAATATACTGAACTTCCAACTATCTGATTATAGATTATTCTCCTGAAAAAATATAGTTACTTTTTGGAAGAAGCTCATGATTTCTGATGTAGCGAATCTCATTGCCAAGGCAGGCATGAAATGAAGATAAAAGTTTAACTTAATTTATGATTTGAAAGAATTCAATTCTTCCATATAACAATAAAGATCTGCCAATAAAGAAGTGATAGTGATGAATTTCATTGAAATTATTTTGGTCATCAAAGTTTTGAAAAAAATACTGACGATGCGGAAGTGTGGCTGAAAGAAAAGAATGCTGAATGTTGTAGGATTTTATCGGAATATATTCTCGATGCAGTTATACACAAGAAGACAGTAATAATATATGCCAGAAAGTATATAAATTAAAAAGGGAAAAGTATTGATGTTAGACACATGAATAATTTACCATGAAGCTAAAACCCTTAAAAAATTAATTTATCCAGTTTTACTTTGGGCACATCTTATTGAATGACCTAGTTCCATATAAAAAGTTAACTTTCTGATTTTAAAACACTGATATTTTTTAATTTACAAATGTAAAAAAATGAACATTGGCACCATTTAAAATTGTTTTATAATGAGAAATTTATGTCTATGATGACCTACTGTGAAAATAATGGCCAGATAATGACTTTTATGGATAGAGTACGTATGTACTACCATGGCTACAAAAGTCCTTACCTGGCATTTATTTTTGAAAACATTGCTTGTAGATATGCACTTCCAATTACAACAGGTGTTTTAAAATGACATTTATATTATATTCATATATGTATATTAATTATTCAGCACTTTTAAAGTTAAAGAAATGAAATTTGCAAAATTTATGATATTTAACCTCTTATACGTTCCTCTGGTCCTTACACTTCTATTAGAAAAATTTTGCATTCATTATAAAAAATAAGACACAAAAAGTTTGATTCTCATATAACACAAACTGATGGAGATGCTTAATTTCAAAATTTGCTTAATATTGACGTATTTAGTTTGCACTGAAGGGTTATTTAATTCAAGGTTGAATTTTTGCTCATGAAGCTTTATTTCTTTCAAATCATAATTTGATAATTGTACAAAAAATTTATTAAACTGCAAATGTGTTTCTTTTTTAATTAACCTTCCACTTACAGCTCCCGTAATTTGAGGAGGATTACCAAGTTGATCTGTTACTATGGTTCATGTGAAAATTGCAGGTGAAGATTTTTTGCCCTTGATTTCAATACAAGTCTCTGTGCATGCAAGGCAAAACTGTCTTAATGTTCATTATGTCGATGATAGATGGCTCTATAGGGTCCATTTCATTGTAGAGAATTTACATCAAAGCTTTGAATTTGTTAATCAACACGTTCAAATGATGCTGTTTCATGGGTATTCATTTGATTTTTTTGCGAGCCATATAACCACCAAATCATATAAAAAAAAAGAATCTCTAGAAGACTGTATGCTATGTGTTGCTCCAAGAAACTAAAAAATAGAAAGAAAAATACATACGGAGACTCACATTTGATGGAAAGTAAATATTCACCTCACTCCTGCCTTTTATGTAGAATATTTTTGTTCCTGAAGAAGACAGACCTACATTTGACTGTCCTTGAATTAGTTTTATTTAAAATCCATGCCAAAACATCATTGCTGTTTCACCTACAAGTTTCAAACATGTTGTTTTTGAAAATTATATCATGGGCATTTCTGACTTTTAGCCTTGAGTATGCAATATAACCTAAAATAAGTGTCACTGCTCTAAATCTGCAGAAGGCCCCAAACTCACTGAAACAATGGATACTTATTTTACTTCACTGAATTCGAATCTCTTAATTTGCAATTATCAATAATCTTACATCTTACACACTTCTCTGACAACCTATTTTCATAGGTTTTTCAATGACCCTTATACCTTTAGAAAGACTTACATTATCATTGACCTTTTTAGAATATTTTTACAATATTCATAAGACTTCTATAAACTTGAGCGGTGTGATTTACAAAAGACATTAAATTTTACATTTTAATTGTTTTATAAATATTTTATTTTCTCTTTCCAATACATCAACAAGAAACCAACACTCATTTACACATTTTGCCTTTTCTCAAAACATGCTTTTACATTTTCATGCAAATGAAATTTATTTTAACACCACAAAACAATAATTTATAAAAATTTGAGGAAAATGTCTTTTCAAAAAGTGACAACAATATATATTATCAATTTTTACTTCACATAAGTCAATTTTATATGAAATAACTGCAGAATATTATTATGAAATGGCAAAATGTATGGAAAATGGAACACAATTTACGAAACTTAACAAAGATGAATATGAACACCAATGATCATGCTAGCATGAGCAAAATCTACATTTTATGTAACATTTTTTACAGAACATTAAAAGTAATGTCAATGATAAAAATTTGACGAATTTAAGATCTTCGATCTACCACTTTCCACCACTTTTATGGCCATGGCCTCCTCGAAATTTCTTTCCTTGACCTCGCCAGCCACCACCATGGCGATCACCTGCAATATAACAATACATTAATTTCAAAATAACATAAAAGAAATTCCTTATAAAAATTCAAAAGATGAAAAATCAATATATTTGAAATAAATGTGGATAACAGATTTTCTTCAAAACTACTCAAATTACATTGAAAGCTACTTAAGATGATCACACTATCGGTTCCAGATGATTTTGGATATTATACAGAAGTGATTACCATAAAACATTTCAGTATAGATAAATATGGAAGTTTTAAATTTTGAAAATTGCTAAAAATAATTATTCATTATTTATAAGCAATTCATAAATTTTACCCAAAATCCCAACTGAAATTCAAGACAAAGTAACCTAAACACTTCATCTTTTAAAACTCGGAAGATTTTACCAATGATCTTTCACCTTGGACAGATATGCATATCTTACATTTTGATTTCATAGACATTGCATTTTGTGGAAAAGCACACCAGTCTTCTGAAAGTGCATATTTCATCTCCTGGACGATCTGGGAAGGAATTCGGCATGCTGAAATTAGGCACCCTTAGGCATCCCACACATGCTGAACCAGATGCAAGTTGGGTGAGTAAGGTGGCTAATCCATTTGAGTGACATCATCTGTTTGCAAGTATTCTGACACCACATCTACTCGACAAGGCTGAGCATTGTCATCCATTAGCAAAATCTCTGGGCAAAAGCACCTCTAAACAGTCTAATTTAGGGTTCCAGTACCTTGTCCACATATCTGTGAGCAGTTAAGAACCTCCTTCAAAGCTATGCAGCTTGATGCAGTTATTTGTTATGATTCCTCCTCAAACCATTAAACCAGGGTTGCAGAAATGGGATATATCATGAACAAAGGAAGGCAAGCTGCATGTTCCTTCCTCTCACCAGATCAAAACACATTTAGAGTCACTGTTCAGACTTTATCCGGATTCATCAGTAAACAATACTTAGGCCCACTCATTTAAGCTCCATTTAACATCATAACAGCACCAGTTTAAATGGGCCCCTTTGGAAGATGCAGTGAGTGGGACACAAACCATTGCTTTTCTTATGCACAATCTAACCTCATAAGCCTTCCTGCAGCAGTAGTATGGCTAATATGAGTCCCTGTGGCAACCTGAAAGTCTAAAACCAAATCTCTTGTAGTCGCTTCTCAGTTTCTTCAAGCCGACCAAAGGAAGTCTTCTGATGCAGTTGTTGCCGTTGACCAAGCAACTGATTAAGTGCTTAAAAGTGGCTGCAAACTCTTGATAGGAAACTTTGAAGGATATTCACATCTTGGGTGACTTTCATATGTGTTTGATCTTCCTCGATTCTAAAAATTATTCATCATTTTTGACTTTCATTTAAACAATGCCTTTGAGCCATAACTACTGAATACTGATTATTTTCAGAAGCCACATTCATTTCAAACAGCACTATAGACTGGAACTCCAACATGCATCCATTGCAGGTGCACCACATTATCACTCACTGAATTTGCAAATTCTCGGTGCTAATGTATGTGCAGAACTGCAATTTTGTTTTCTCAAATGTATTTAATTAACATACATAATTACAGTATACTGGCTTCAAAATTAATTTAGTAAGAATGCTTTTTCTCATTATCCTTTAATTTTGATGACCAGTGTATTTCATTTCTATATAAAAGTATTATCTATTGCTGCTAACTTAATCTTTACTGAAGAATAAAATTAAAATTCAACTTAAAAAGTTTTAAAAAAATTGCAATGTTTACTTTTACATTTCTTTTTAAAATAAAATGGTATGCACCAAAAATATTAAAAGACTTGAAAAAGTTTAAAAAATAAAACTGAATTCTGCAAGTTAAAGCTAGATACTTTAATGGTATTTAGAGGGCACCTATGAAGATTGTTACTCTTTTGGCTGATGCTGCTTGACTGAGGACATAACTCGTGAACTTCTCAGCAATGGCCTGAATGCTATACTGGTTGTGTCAAAAACCGCTGTTATTGACGTGAATGATTTAAATGATGTCTGTCTTGGGCAGCATTCACAATATCCCCTACAATATTCATGAAGAATAAGTACTGTGCCCACTTTATAGAACTGAAATGTGTAATTTTGTAAGTTAAGTTTTTGCATGAGGAAAAGAGGGCTGCTGCTTTGTTTTGTTTTTCATCATGTAATTTTGATCACAGACAACTTGGCAGTAAACTGATGTGGCTACTGTGGATTGGCCGATGGCGTGTCAAGTGTACTTAAAACAGTACAAAATCTGAGATCTGGAATGATCTTAAATTCGAATCTCAAAGCCACCAACAACCCCCCCTTTTTTTAGATTTTATTTGTATGCTTTATACATGTGTATTTGTTTCCCCCTACATTAAAACATGTAGAGAGTCCCAATTCTTACTTTCACTTTGGACTAAATAAAATTCCACATTATTGAAGAACCAATCATTTAAGCATAAATTTGTGTGATCAATAATTTGGCTCCATACTAGAGTGTCAAGTGTAGTTAAAACAGTACAAAATCTGAGATCTGGAATGATCTTAAATTCGAATCTCAAAGCCACCAACAACCCCCCCTTTTTTTAGATTTTATTTGTATGCTTTATACATGTGTATTTGTTTCCCCCTACATTAAAACATGTAGAGAGTCCCAATTCTTACTTTCACTTTGGACTAAATAAAATTCCACATTATTGAAGAACCAATCATTTAAGCATAAATTTGTGTGATCAATAATTTGGCTCCATACTAGAGAGCTCCACAGCGTAGCATACATCTCACACTGAAACATTCTACATAGAAACATTGTTGATTTTACACTTGCTAATATTTTATATCCCTGATGCCAATCTGCGGAATCATTATTTATTATAGTTTGCTTTCATCACTGCATGTTTATCAACACATGACAATTTAAGTAATGACTCATGCAGCGATGCCTAAAAAAATTTTTTTATATTAGTAATTGAATAACAAAGAGTATGGTAACCTTTTATGTTGATTTTATGATTTAAGTTAAATGCACTAAGAAATGTTGACGAGGAAAAATTCAACAAAAATTTCTTACCATATGCTAAAAATATATTTTGTTAATGATACTCATAGGCTAAAAGATTACAGTTAGTACTATTTGAATTAAGAATAACAGATTTGTTATTCACATAAACCCAGAACTGGCACCAGAACTCATATGGCCACAATGAGTGGCAGAATTTAGGAAAAAGAAAATTTTTGGAATTTAGAGAAGCACCAAGCAACAAAATTCATGGATGATAAATTTTTAGAATTTAGAGCACTGGAACCCAAAATTTAGACCTTAAATAGGGGCTTGGTAGCAAAATTTAGGACATGCAGTAACTGCAACAGGTGATAAGACATGTAGCTGCAATCTTCGATAAGCCTTAAGTATATATGGAAAATTATTTATTCAGGACTCAGATGAGCCTTAAGCATGCACAAGAAATAGATGTAAGTATAATTAATAACTAAATTAATACAATTCAGGCATAATTGTCTCCATGAGCGATAGAAGAAAGGAAAAATTTAGCGGAACAACTTGTCTTTCATTGCTAACCTCATACATACTACATAGCCAATAATGTATAGTGGATGCTTTTAAGCTAGGCTAAAATTATACTTTACTGATTCCAAAGAATTTCAGTTAGAATGTACTGTTCCTTATCTTTCTGATTTGATCCAGCTTATTATTTTTTGCAGGCTGTTATTATTGCAGCAATTTTATGAAAATTAAAGTTTGAACTTTTGATTTTGACAAAAAGAGTTTCTAATTGTGGTGCTGCAACAGGATCTACAAAGTGAAAGCATGTTTCGATTTCCATTAAACAAAAAGTGGAATTGCTGCAAAAAATGGATTAACATACCTATCTCAAAATTATGCAAGGAATATGGCATAGGAAAGTGAACTGTACATGACATAAGGAAACAGAAAAAGGAAGTTTTTGATTCTTTTGTGGATTCCAATACCCCACCTGGAATGAATAACAGAAAAAATCTTCGTTATGCTAAAAATTGACGAAATAATGACTGATGGGTCCAATGCTAATGGATCAAACCAAAATATTTGATGAAGAAATGAGTTTAACAATTGACTGCACATATTTGACAAGGTGGTTAACGAAATTAAAAAATTGTCATGGTATAAGGCAATTAAAAACTTCAGGTTAAAAAGCTTCAGCTGATACTGAAGCTGCTCAACTATTTGCAGATGAATTCATTGAACTCATTAATAGTGCAAAGTCATCTCCAGAACAAATTTACAACACTGATGAAAAAACTGGTCTTATACCTTGGCAACCTCTACAGAAAAGACTTTGACTGGTATCAAAGATTCCAAAGCGAAGCTAAAAATTTTAATATACACGAATG
>KK113208.1:321866-336718 GCA_000611955.2 Stegodyphus mimosarum
GAATGCACAAGTGTAAATTTTTCGGAATTGGAAAAAATACATGACCTCGAGCATTTACAGGAATAAAGATTTCCCCCGTTATACACATAGTGCAAATAAAAGAGGATGGTTGACACAAATGTTAATGAATGATTGGTTTGAAAATCATTTCATACCTGGGACTCAGCAACAACTGAATGGTTTACCTGATGACACAAAAATTTTCCTGATAGTACATAACTTTTTGGCTCATACTTCACTTAAAGTTTTAGTGAAAGATAATGTATCTGTACTAATCTTTCTTCCAAACTGTGCATCCATCATTCAAGCTATGTATATTGAACTAGTGTGCAAGCCGAAGTGCAAATATAAAGTAGCATTTTTAAAATCCATGTTAAATTTCTTGAATAATGGCAATACTATTTGAAAATTTTTGAAATATTTTAACATAAAATCAGCTGTGTGGAGTATTGCAAGATTATGGGAGAATGTGTCTCCAGATACTTTAAAAAATGCTGGGCATAATTTATGGCCAGCTACCATATTTCAGATGATGAAGATGATAAATGCAGGTAATAAATGAAGATGATATAACAGAAGATTTTCACTGCGATGACAATGCCCCAGCCATCAATCAACAGATGGCAAAATATGTACTATGATTCTAGATCTAGAAAATACTGCTAATGATAGTGAACAAAGACAGGGAGCTTACTAAAAACAAAAGAATTTCGATTGACAAATTAGTCAGAATTCTCCATACAGCAATTACAGAATTTGAACAAGAAAATATGTCAGTCAATAGAATTAATGAAATTAAAGATATTAGCTCAAAAAATGAAGCAACTTAAAAAGCTTCTATTGAAAAAAATGTTTAATAAAGTGAGCAAATAAATATTAAGTTTTTTTTTTAGTACTGTTCTGTTATAAAGACAGGGTTCAGAAATGTGCGATGGCTGTTCAGAAGGTATTGAGACTGAATTTATTATGCAAAACAGGTTTTGAGTCAATCTCCTTCGAAATATGCTCCATTGGCAGTAACACACTTGGTCCAACAATGTTTCCAGTCCTTGAAACATTTCTGGAACTCTGACTGGGATGGCCTGAAGCTGCTGCGTCGAATTCTGTTTTATGGTCTCAATGTCCTGAAACCGGTGTCCTTTTAAGGTATTCTTGATCTTGGGAAAGAGGAAGAAATCTGGAGGTGACATGTCTGGTGAGTAGGGAGGAAGTGCTACTTGGATTGTTCGGTGTTTTGCCAAGAACTGCTGCACTAGATTGCTGGTGTGTGCTGGGGCTCCGTCATGATGAAGGATCCAGCGAGAGGATGCCCACAACACCGGTCGTTTTCTGTGAACAGCCTCTCTTAATCTCCTCATGATGTCCAAGTAGAATTCCTTGTTCACTGTCTGGCCCTGGGGAGCGTACTCATGATGAACAATTCCATTTGCATCGAAAAACACAAGCAACATGACTTTGATCTGGCTTCGCACCTGCTGTGCTTTCTTTGGGCGAGGAGACCCGGGGCTTTTCCGTTGTGACGATTGCTGCTTTGTTTCGGAATCGTATCCGTAAATCCATGACTCATCACCAGTGATGATGAGCTTGATGAACTCTGGATTATTGCTTGCACTTTGAAACAAATCAGATGAGATTGCCAGTCGTTGGAATTACTGATCCTCAGTGAGGAGACATGGCACAAGCTTTGCAGACACTTGGCGCATGTTCAAGTCCTTTCTCAAAATTTCATCGCATGATCCTACGGAAACGCCACACTCCTGTGCAATTTCTCAGACTGTTAAACGACGATCAGAGCGCACCACAGCCTGTACTTGTGCAATCTTGTCCTCATTGCGAGAGGTGTACAGGCGTCCAGAACGGGGATCACTGTCCACTGATTTCCGACCCTCCTTGAATCGTGGAACCACTCGAAAACCCGAGCACGTCTCATCGCCTCATCTCCAAATGCTGTTTTCATCATCTTGTAGGTTTCGGTGCCCATTTTACCAAGCTTAAAGCAAAAATTGATACAGATTCGCTGCTCCATGTTTTCAGACATTTTCTGTTTTCGACGAATGCACACAAACACTCCACATGAAAGAAGTCAGTGTGACTGAACGGTGCACTGTACAGACCTGCCGGTTTTTGTGAAAGGAGGTAAAATACGCATGTGCATGATGTGCACAGTCCCTCCGCTAGGGGTTTTCTGGAATAAATTCAGTCTCGATACTTTCTGAACAGCCCTCGTATGTATGTATTATGCATGCACTGGTATGTATATATTACATGCACACATGAAAGTGTGTGCATGTAATATATGTAAGTATAAATGTATGTGAGTGTATACATATACACATATATGCACATACATACAAACACATGTTCATATATTTGTACATTTCTAGATCTGGTCCCAATAACAGAATAGCACACTTTTTTTTTTTTAAATTGATATCCCTTTAGATCATAAACACTTTATTATTTCATAAATCATGATTTTATATTTTTAATTTTATAATTTCTACATACCATCTTAGAAGATTTAAACTGATGATCTAATAACCAAAAAATCCCAAATCCAGAATCACTGAAGTCCTGACGAGTTCAGATCTCAGACTTTGTACTGTACTACAGAATTGGTGAACTTAGCACACATTATTAGCTTTATCTCTTTACTTTGGTTTTTGTATAAAGGCTTACCTAGCAGACTAGCTGTTTTAAGTGTGAGTGAAATATATGTTAGTTTTGTTTTCAGATATATTCCTGTGTCTTGTCTGTTGAAAAGCAAAGTATTGTTTTCAATAGATTACTACAACTTCTCCACTGATAGTAAGATGGAGCAGGAACGCCTATTCGGTGCTGCTGTAATGTAGTTGGCTGGTTGGGTGTGGCTGAATGAGCATGTGGTCGATGCTGTTGTTTTGTCTGTGTTGAAGGGGCAGCAGTACAGCAACTAATCATGACCAAGTCACCAATGTGGTGCCATTTGCTTGGTGTTGCTGCAAATTGCTTCTAGGCCTAGCTGATCTTAGGGCGACATCTATAATTGGTGTTGTGAACCAATTGCTTCTGGTCTACTTAGCTAGAAACTTTAATGCCAATGTTTGTTAGAAGAGGATGCCTATGAAGACTATCATTCTTTTGATGATGCTGCTGCTTGGCCAAGGACAGAATTTAAGAATTGTTAATTATGTTATTAACTCTGATCAATGATTTGGAGGCTATTCTGGTGATGCCAAAAACAATTGTCATTGATGCAATTGTTTTTAGCGATAACTTTCTTGAGCAATGCTTGCAGCTTCCACCAATAATGAAGATAAATAAAATAACTTATTCATTATCATACGGCAACAATTTATTCTTCGTATTTGTGATCTTCATACGTAATGCTCGATTTTAACTCAAAAGATATTTACAACATCACATTCCAGGTTTTACTTACAATGAACACTCATATGTTCTGAGTTAACATACATAGTAAAAAGAGATTTCCAGATGAATTACAGTATTTTTTTTACAGTCTCTAATGTTGAGGAATATTCCTTGATATCGTCAAGAGATGGCATTAGAAGTTCATCTATTGGCTTACTTAACTCTTCCCCTTTTGAACACATGATTTGGAAAACAATTTTTTTTTTAAGAGTTAGTCTTCTTGAGGGTAGAGTTCAAACTGCATTATATAGTACCAGGTTGTTCAATAAATTCGCGGAGCGCCATCTATTCGTCAATATTAGACCTAAAACTTCGACGCCATTTTCATATTTGTTCTTTCTTAGGAACACCTCAAAAGTTTCATCTCGATCTGTTAATTTATTCATTGTTTAAACGCCCTTTATATCTAACGTGTTGTGCCTTTTTTCAGGTATGGATAAAATTGAACAACGTGCAGTTATCAAATTCTTTGTAAAGAAAGCTTTAAAGGCAATGGAAATTCATACCGAAATGGTGAATGTGTTGCGTGAATCTGCTTCTTCAAAAACAATGGTTTGCAAGTGGGCTAGTTTATTCAAAAGTGGCCTTACCAGCCTTGAAGACGATCCGCGAGAGGAACGTCCAAAAACTGCATCAACACCGGAAATCATTGGAAAAATACAAGATATGGTATTGGAAGACCGTCGATTGACTGAAAGAGATTTAACAGAGGCTTTAGGCATTTCATTGGGCACACTGACTGAGCAATATTTTGAGTGTTAATTTGGTTTTAAAAAAACTCTGTGCAAAATGGGTGCCGCATTCTCTAACGATGGAGCAAAAACACATTCGGATGCGGCTTTGCCAGCAACATTTGGAGCGTTTTAAGGAGAATAAAAGCGACTTTATCCGTCGATTTATCACAATGGATGAGACTTGGGTCTACCATCATGATCCTGAATCAAAACAGGAGGCTAAGGAGTAGTGTGAACCCGGCTCTTCGGCGCCGAAGCGAGTTCGTGTGCAAAAATCAGCCAAGAAGGTGTTAGCATCAGTTTTTTGGGATGCGAAAGGAATTTTGTTTATAGATTACCTTCAGACTGGCAAAACAATTAATTCGGATCATTATTGTAACCTTTTGAATCAATTAGACGAAAAAATTCGTGAAAGAAGACAGCAATGACTGAACGAATTGTTAAATTTAACTGAACGAATTGTTGCACCATCCAGCCTATTCGCCAGATTTAGCTCCCTCCGACTTCTGGCTCTTCCCACACCTCAAACAATATCTCTGTGGAAAACGATTTTCTTCAAACGAAGAGGTAATAGCTGCTGTGGAGGGATATTTTGCAGAGCTGACGAAAAACCACTACAGTCAAGGGATCCATAAATTAGAAGACCGTTGCAATAAAAGTATTGAAGTTGAGGGAAACTACGTTGAAAAATAAAGTGATTTTTACAAATAAAAATTGGTTTCTTCATTTCCGTTCTGCGAACTTATTGAACAACCTTGTATAATTCGATTATTGGATTCTTTTGATGAAACTATTCAGTTCTTGCTTTTTAAGCATTGACATCTGATTTTGGCATTTTAGCCTATATTATATGTATATAATTAAGTTTTAATTAAAATTATGTAAAACCTTCCAGGCCATAACATCTCATTTTTACTACCAATTTGATTCAAACTTGATCTAGAATTTCATTTCAAATTCATGCATCGGCCGGGAAGGAAGAATCTGATTAATTTGAAAGTTTGTGTTTTTAGCCTTTTGGATTAGCCTGTTCACGGTAAGTCTCCTTTGATAATTTATTAAAATGGAACAGAAGACATTAAATAAGAATCGAGCACATATACCTGTTTCTGTAACTCAAATTACTAAAAATGTACATGAATATTTAAAAGAAGAAAACCAAGAAGAGTTAGAAAATTATTTGGAATTGTTAAATAGTAAAGAAACGAAACTACATGATTTAAATGAAAAAATACAAAATTTGATTGAAGATGAATCAAAATTAGAGTCAGATATTAACACTTCTAAGGAATATAACAATAAAATAATAATAATAAAGTTTAAAATTATCTGTTATTTAAAGAAATACAATACTCAAAATGTCAACACGAATTTAAATAATTCATCTACAGAAGTTGAAACCAAAAGACAGATTGAAGGTAATGTGAATTTGCCCAAACTGTTAATTCAAAAATTATCCGGAGACTATAACGATTGAATGAGTTTTTGGAATTCATTCAAGGTTACTATTCATGATAATGTTATGCTTTTGAAGATCGAAAAATTTAATTATTTGAAAACTTATTTATGTGGAAATGCAGCATCAGCCATAGAAGGTCTCTCAATCTCAGAGGCTAATTATGACTCTGCTACAGACATTCTTAAATAGATTTAGTCAAAGTGACCTTATTATCAATACACACATTTCTAATCTCTTAAATTTAAATCTCGTTCAAAGTTCAAATGAAGTGACAAAATTGCAAAAACTTTATGATGCAATTAATGTTCAAATCAGAAGCCTTTTGTGTGAAACCAGAAACATATTCCAATTTTGATGAAAATTGTCCTGAACGATACAGCTTTAGAATTTCATCGTACAAATACTGAAAATCGTTCAACCTACGATTTAAACAAATTTCTAGACCTTTTTCGAATTAGAAATAAATTGCGAGAAAAAATTAATTCCTCATCCTTTCCACGCAAGTCAAAATTGGAAATGAAAAGTATTAACAGACACCCACGGACACCAAAACATAAACAAACTGTCACTACACATGAATTTATGGCAGCTGTGGCATCAAATCAAAACTGCATTTTTTGTTTTCAAAACCATGACTCAGAATCCTGTTTATGTTTTACAGATAAGGAGAAGAGAGATATTTTGAGTTTTTTGTGCCTTGCACCTAAACACAGAATTTCAGTATGCCGGCAACGGCAAACTAAAGTTGGTAAAATTTGCAAAGGTAAACATTCGAAAGCCATATGCTTTAAATCCAGTTCGATAGTTAAAAATACAGCAAGTGATAAAAAGGATAGTATATCAATTTCGAGAAATGATACACAAACCAAGGAACGAAAGAAGAAATTGTTTCGGCTATTTTGCATAGTGTAAGTAACATAATTCTTTTACAGACGTGAACGATAAAAGTTAAAACAGCTAAGGAAAAGGCAACAGACTTCTCTTGGATAGCCAAAGTATGAAAAGTTTTTGTGCTCGCGAGCTGGCTAACAGATTAAACCTCGAAGTCATACGAAAAGAAAAATTGATTGTCTACACTTTTGAGAATACTTCACCCATCCAAAAAAACTATGACATAGTTAAATTAAGTTTACAACATAGAAGTTCTCCTGATTCTAGAATAGAAGTTGAATTATTAATAACCAATTATATATCAGGTACAGATATTCCTCTTCCTAATTCAGAACAAATTAAGCAAAACAGACAATTAAAAAATTTGATACTCGCAGATTTTCCCGATTGTAAAAAACCCATTGCCATTCTAATTGGAGCTGATTATTATTACAACATAGTAATGGGACACATTAAATACGTACGCAAAAACCTTGTTGCAGTGGAAAGTATTTTCAACTGGTTCCTACAGGCACGAAAAGGTGATGATGATGTCTCCTTAGCTTTCAATGTAGTTGTAGGGGAAGATTCGATTTCCAAACAAATAACAAAATTTTGGGACTTGGAAAACTCAGGACTTTTTAATAAGAGGAAAAACTTCGATTCAACTGAAAATGAAGTCATTGAATATTTCGAATCAAATATAACACATGAAAATTCTTGGTACAAAGTTAGATTGCCTTGGAAACATGACACATCAAATCTAAATAATAACAGGGAGATTGCGGAACAAAGATTTAATCGACTTAGAAAACAAAGCAAAATATTATCGAACCAGTTACAGAAATTTCAAATGAAGAAGATGCCGTGTTTTACTTACCACATAGGAAAGTTATATGTGAGGACAGAACTACAAGTAAATTATGTATTGTTTATGATGCATTATTGCATGCCCCAGAGTCCATTTCTTTAAATGACTGTCTACATGTTGGGCCAAATTTATACCCTGAAATATTCGAAATATTGTTAAAATTTCAGTATAATTCAATAGCTTTCAGCGCAGATATAAAACAAGCCTTTTTACAGATTCTCATACATGAAAAGGATTGGGACACAACCAGATTTTTGTTCTCCAAATTCCCTAATGGTAAAACCATTTCTCCTCACATATATAGGTTCACTAGAGTTTAATTCGGAATAAATAGTAGTCCATTTCTATTAATTTCTACCATTAAACATCATCTGAAAAAATTTAATAAACTTTATCCTACAACGGTTCACTTTTTGAATGAGAAGGTACATGTAGATGATATAACTGGAAACCAACTAACGATCAATGAAGCATTAACTACGAGTCTAGAATCGGTCCAAATATTTAAGGAAGCAAGCATGCAGCTTCACAAATGGCATAATAACTTAAGACAGCTACATGAATTGTGGATAAAACGAGGTATCGTTCCAGATGAAAATCCTGAAGCCTTTAATAGAGAAAATTTCCCATTTAAGGTCTTAGGTATGGTATGGGATAATTCAAAGGATTTACTGTATTTTGATGTTCGAAATCTATTGTCTTTCACATCTAAACCAAAAGAAACAAAATGATTTCTTCTACAAGTGTTGGGTCGAATACTTGATCCAATTGGAATTTTAGGACCTTTCGCTGTTAAAATAACATGCTTAATACAGAAGATATGGTTGTCACAAATAGATTGGGATGAACCGTTGCCTGCAGATTTGTTCTCAGACTGGAAAAAGTGGTGTGAAGAGCTACCTCAAATAGCTCAATTCTCCATCTCTTACCTTTTCACACCTCGAACTTCTATATTGAAAATCTCAAATTACATTGCTTCTCAGATGCAAGTGTCAAAGCCTATGGTACAGTTGCATATTTGCGTTTCACAACAGATAATAAAGAAATCAAAATGGCCTTTGTCTCTTCTGACAGACAATAGGGTGGCCCCACTAAAATCCCTTACTTTACCAAGGTTAGAATTAATGGGGGCATTGTTATCAGTTATGTTAGTCAGCAACATTCCGAAGGCACTGAAATTAAAAATTCTGAGCTATTTTTGGACACACTCAACAATTACTTATTTTTGGATCCAAAAACAACCTGAAGCTTTCAATCCATATGTCAAGAATTGTGTCGAAGAGACACAAAAACTGAGCTCACCTCAAAATTGGCATTATTGCCAGTCAAGACTGCTCAAGACTGGCAGGTGTCGACAATCCTGCAGATCTCGTATCTCTGGGAATAAAGATTTCCAAGTTAATAAACAAGACCATTTGGATACAAGGTCCCCAGTGGCTTCATCTCTCTAATGAGCTTTGGCCAAGATTAGATATTAAAGAAACAGTAGATGAAAACAAACTGGAATACCGAAAGGGATACGGTGATATACATCAACTTGAATGTACAATCGAAAAGAGTACAGATGATCTTTTCGACATATCAAAATATAGCAAATTGGAAAAGGTGTTAAGGAGTCACCGCTTGGACAACCCGTTTCATTAGAAAACTAAGAAAAACTAGCGACATTCAAGGAACTCTCACAGCTGAAGAGTTACAAGAAGCAGAAAATTTCTGGATAAGATCAGAGCAAAAGAAGTTTTTGCCAAAGAATATAAATCCCTCAAAGAAGGTAATTCGGTTGAAAAAAAAATCTCCTTTGTACAATTTTCTTCCTTACATTGATGAAAAGCAAATCATGAGGTTGACAGGAAGTTTGGAATTTTCTGACTTCTCACTTGATAATAAGCATCCAATAATACTACCAAAAAAAATTCAAGACAATTCTAATTGTACGCAAAGAACATGAGAAGACAATGAATGGAGGAATTGCTGCAACTTTAGCCAAAGTCAGATCATGTTTCTGGATTCCTAAAGGATGCAAGTTAGTCAAAAAAAAAAATTAAAGAGTTGTATGATTTGCCAAAAATATTTAGCTAAACCAGCCGACCAGATGACAGCACCCTTACCAAAGGATAGAATCCAAGAATCACCTCCATTGGCAGTCTGTGGAATTGATTTGCTGGACCAGTTTACGTAAAGAATTCTAAAGACATTCAAAAATCTTAACATTGTTTTGTTCGTTTGTGCAGTAACCCAATTGAACTTAGAACTTAACTTAGACTTGTATCAGACATGTCAACAGAATCCTTTTTACTTGCATTTCGTAGAAGAGAAAATTGTGTAATCCTCTACTCTGACAACGTCAAGACCTTTAAGAGGATAAAGAAAGAACTTGAGAATTTTTCAAAAGTTTTAAAAGATGACAAATTCAAGAATTTCATTGTCAAAGAAAGAATCCATTGGAAATTTATAATCCCGCAAGCAACATGGTGGGGGGGGGGGTATGACAGACTTGTCAGATCTGTGAAAGAATGTTTAAGAAAAATCATATGGAAAAGCATTGTTGACCTTCGAAGAAATGCCTACACTACTTGTCGAAGTAGAGTCAGTTCTTAATTCACGACCTCTAACCTACGTTTACAATGACAATGCGAGCCACAACCCTGACTCAAATGCACTTCCTAAACATTGGTCAAACTGATTTGAAGTCCCCTTTGACCTTTGCTAGTATCATCAGTAGCTAAACGACAAAAGAAACGCTGTTAAAAAGAAAGCGTTATCAAGCATTGCTGTTAAAACAGTTATGGTGCAAATGGAAGCAACAATATTTATTAGATCTTAGAACTGCCCATTTCTTGAAGAATACGAGACTTCAACCAGAACTAAAAAAAGATGTTGTTTTAGTTAAAGGAGACAATAAAAACAGCTGTTATGAAAACTTGGAAGAATCATAAAAACTATTCCTGGACTTGATGGTAAAGTTCGATCATTCGAATTAAAAACTGATAATGGGACTTTAAAACGCACTGTCAAACATCTATATCCTCTTTAAATATTTTGAACTTTAATGATTTTTTATGCATTTCTCTCTTTTTATTTCTTTCCTATTAATGATTAAATTGAATATCATTAGTTAAGTTTGTTTAGCTACGTTGAAAATATTTTAAAAAATTTAGTTCATTTGTTAGTTATAACATCAGGTTTTTGATTAATTAGAATTTTTCGTATTTTATAGAATAGTGCTTTATGTACATGATTGTATGTATAACTCAGTTAGATGAACTCTTGCCACAGTTCAGGTGGGGAGTGTGTTGAGGAATATTTCTTGATATCACCAAGAGATGGTGTTAGAAGTTCACCTATCGGTTTACTTAACTCTTCCCCTTCTGAACACATGGCTTGCAAAACAACACTTTTTTTTGATGAGTTAGTCTTCTTGAAAGTAGATTTCAAACTGTATTATTAATAATTCGATTACTAGATTCTTTTGATGAAATTATTCAGTTCTTGCTTTTTAAGCATTGACATTCGATTTAGGCATTTTAGCCTATATTATATATATAATTAAGTTTTAATTAAAATTATGTAAAACTCTTCACACCATGCATTTCATTTTTGATTAACAATTTGATTCAAACTTGATCTAGAATTTCGTTTCACTAACAACAACAATTCACTTAGGCATAAGCTATTTAATATTTCTTAGGCAGTAAGATGCTTTCTGAAAAGGTGGAAAAACTACTCCCCCTATGTCATGATCCCCATATGTGCATTTTAGCTTAACCTGAGCACACACTGGCTTTTCTGCCCCATGATACCGAGTCAGTAAAAACATCACAAGAAGGGGATGCCATGAAGAAGGCTTGTGTATGTTATGCTACAAAGCAGAAGAAATATTATATTATTAGCTTAATGTGAATTACAATACATTTATTTTTTCATTTGTAAATAAAGTACTGTCCTGTACCACATATGTATGATATATGGAATTGCTCATACTATGTACACGTTAATATAGTAAGAATCCAACTCACAATGAAAGTCTCAAAGTGGTATAAGAAGTGGCATATTTAAAATGGATTACACATGTTCAAATAGGATTATGAATGTTCCAATAACATGTAGTGACTTGTCAGAAAAGGTAAGCAGTGTCTTGTTCTGTTTATTTTGTTGGAAATTGAAGTTTGATCATAATGGAAATGGCTTAAGCAAAACTTGCAAAACTTACAAAAGAATGAGAAGTTATTCATTTAGCCACAACTAAAGTAACATGTTCTATTGCATCTTTGACCCCTTAACTGCTATGGGCATATATATATACGCCTTGCTCAGCCGATGTATTAACTGCCCCAGCCATATACATACACCTTCCGAAATGCTATCATTTGCTTTGCGCTGCTACCAGTGAAATTAAACTCAAAGTTTTGGAATGCAACATCACAATGACCTTGACAGAGTATGCAAAGAAGGACACTATTTCAGAGAAGGGGGAAAGACCTGTAGAAGGGGATGTTTCTGGATCGGTGCAAGTAATGACTGCCCAGTTATTAGTCATGTTTCTGTTTGAGTAAAACATATTTTTTATTGCGTGCCTTCCGTTTTCGTTTACTGTTTGTAATAGGTGCTTTTTTACGAATATGTATGACAGTGAAATAGATGATTACTTTCCGTCATCTCCAGGATCAGACATCTCAGAATATGATATTACATCAGATGAAGAGGATTGGGACTATTTTTCGAAAGATGCTCGACGTTAGGTACGACTTGATATGAAAAACTTGCCTATGCCGCCTCCACGCTTTTCATTTAGGTATATTGACTTTGCAAGGCACTGACACCTATACCTGGTTTAAAACTAAATTGATCGAAACTCCATTTTTTTGGGATGTTTCTTATTACACAAACATCATTTTTATTATACTTTCATCTTTTTCATTATACTGTTACTCTAAACATTAAATTTTGTATTTTAATTTTTTTTAAGTAAGTAAATAGGTTTTAGACAACAAAACTTGCACTTATTTCCCCCATAATACATTGCATAACTATGCGCGCCTGTGTAAAAAATGGTGGCACTGGGGAGTGAATCTTGTGCGTTTTCCGCAGCAGTTAAGGGGTTAATTGCTTTTTATAACATTGAAGATAGTGAAGAACACTTACGAATTTAAAAAAGAAAGAAATTTTAAATGTAAAAGCTGTTTCTTTGAAAGAAATAGATGAAAATATTAGTGATTTAATTGACGTAAATTATACTGAAACTGAAATCGAAAATGCCCTGAAATACGAAGAAGAGATTTGAAAACTGTCAGAGGCCCGAAATTAAAAGAAAATGGAAATGTTAACAATTCACTAATTTCTAATGGTTCTTTTCATTATTATAGTAATGTATTTGTTATTTCTAGGGTTATTAATAAGAGCTGTGATTACAATGTTAAACTGCAAAGCAATATGATTGATAAAAATTTTATGAAAATGTTGAAATGTAGTAAACATTTCATAACACTTTTGATACGGCAATAAATCAAAATGAAAAGTTATAAGTTGATAAGTTCAACTACTTGATTAGTTTATTAGGATGCAACTTTAAAAAGTGTCAAAATATTTTCCTTATTCTCAGAGAATTATAACGAAGCACTTAAAATTCTTAAGGAAATAACTAGTCAGAAAGATCTCCTTATTAATTCATACATGAATAAACTGTTAAAATTTACAACCTGTTTGAAGTTCGAATGACATTTATGCTTTAAAAGAATTACATAACAGCTATAACATATAAATAAGATCACTAAATTCATTAGGAATCAAAACTGAATCATACAGTTTACTTTATCCTTGTTAATGAAATGAATTCCTACGGATGTAGTGCTTTCTTTTATACATCAGAAAGCAAATGATGAAAATATTAGTGTATCGATCTCATAAAATTTCTAAAATTGGAAATCGAAAGTTGCGGATGAACATCATTTAATTTACCTTGTTACACAAATTTGCTTGAGAAGTACTACTTCCCCTAATAGAAAAAAAGCAGTTTCAGTGCTTGTAATTCAGGGTCAATACTGTGACTATTGGTTCCCCCAAAGTCATTCCCATAACATGAACAAAATAGCAGATATAACTTTTTTCTCATTTATTTTGTGGAAGCGAAGATCACATTTCAGAAAAATGTGTTATGTCACTGGAAGAGAAGAAATGTAATTCTAAGTATCATAAGTACACGAAAATGAGAAAAAGTTTAATAAGAAATTAAGAAAAATACAATTAAAGCCTGAGTGACAACACTTGACATCATTTATGACACACCGAGAACATTACACTTTTAGTTTTACCCTTTGGATTAAGAAACATGATTACAACTTTCCAGAGGGCTCTGAAAAAACTTCTTGCCAACCATACAGACTACGTTGAGTGTTACATTGATAGTGATTTAATGACTATGATATAATTGATAATGATTTAATGACATGATTATATTTTCCGGTGACTGAAATACAACTGAAAATTAATGACATTTGAAACATTATGAATATTTTGACTATTTAATTTGAACACTTTTTTTAAGAGCTAAATTGCTAGACTTTATAAAATTTTTCTAATGTTAAGGACATATGATTAATATTTAGCCATGGTCTGATAAAGCATGATAAGTTTAAAGATTTAGCTTTAAGGAAAAGTTAATTGAATGTTACACCTTTTAAACTCTTCCAGATGAGAGTCCCATATATGCAATCCCTATCAATGTCTCACAGTTGGGAGCATCTCACCCATGCATCACTGGAAAACGAACGTAGGGAACAGATGATGCATTTGTGCATTTTTTTAAAGACCACTAGAAGGTGTCCTGTGTCTATTACTTTTGAGCTGAACATAGTTTTAGGATCCTGACCTTCAGTTTGATCACATTCTGTCTAACTTTGGTGTCAGCTCTTGTGAGGTAGGAGGGGTGTAAGTTTGTAGCATTCATTATTTTAATTAACCAAATTATTTTTAGTTTGAACTTTCCTATCGAATTCTCAAAGTTTCAGTTGCTGCCCGAATTTAGCGCGAGTGAGATATTTATGCAAATCGCATATATCTGTTAGCAGTTAAAAGGCAGGAGTTAACGAGGGGAAAGACAGAGCCTTGGATTTATCGCCGTAAGGCTGTGCGTGCAAAGATTTCCTCTGTCTACTGAAAGTTCGCCTTCATAGGCAATTTGCAATTACCAGTGTTTGCTAGTGAAATTCGCATAATTGCATTTCACTAAGAGTTAAGCTTCCCTCGCCGTCCTATTTAGAATTAAGTTAGGTATTGAATTTGTTAACACACTTTAGTTTAATATTATTTTAGTTCAGCCCAAGTAGTGGCTTACTCTCGATTTGAAGAGTTGTAAATATTTGAATTAAAGGGTCACTTTTAAACCCTCATTCCTGACTTTGTAGTTTTTCAACACTAAGGACATAGCCTAGATCTGCTCACTGTCCTCCACATAAGGTTTCACAGTTTATGCTCACGAAAAGAGTCAAGAGATTGAAGGAGAAACCTTACA
>KK113208.1:342809-355847 GCA_000611955.2 Stegodyphus mimosarum
AAATGGTACCTTTATAAAGCTAGGAATTATATATATATATATATATAAAGTTTTTTTTTTCCCTTTAAAGATAAGCTTAGAGATGCAAAACCCCACTCGGTGGGACTATTCCTTTCGTCTCCCATCCGTCCTGAGGTAATATCTTAAACAGAGGTGTGCCATCTCGAAAAACTTAATGATCAAGATTGAAATAATTTAAATTAAAATGAAAAAAAAAAACTGGTTAATTAAGCTAAAAAATTACATGAATATCAGATTTTTTTTTTTAAAGAAATGTTTGCATATATGGATCTGACAGTTCACTGAAAGATACAATCAAATCTTTTTGGGGGTTATGCCATGATCCTGCGAATAGCATGCATGCACACTTTGCCCTAATTTGTGCCTGCATTTGCCTCTCTGTCCAACGATAACGAGTCAGAATAGAGATAACAAGAAGAGGATACCATGAAGAAGGCTTATGCATGTTATGCCGCAAACCAGAAGAAATATTATGTTATTGTGAATTATATCTGTTTAGTTGCTTGTGTTATAAATAAAATGCTGTCCTGTACTGTGTGTGTATGATTTATCACATGTTGTACATGTTAGCATATCATGCACATGTTAATATGCCAAGAACCCACCTCCCGATGAAAGTCTCACACCCTCCTTAAAATGAAGTTCAATGTTATCCTTCAAATGATGGAACAGAAAGAAACCACTGGTATCCAGTCTAAAAAACAATGAGGGAGACATGCAATTTAAAAATCAGAAACAAAAGCATAACTCCAACCCTCAGCAAACTTTGTCAGTAGTCAACGAGCGAACGACATTTTTACAACTTTGAAAAAGTGCGTGCAATGCATGTTGTAATTAACCGTTCATTAATTTTTAAATAATTAATTGTAATCAATTTTATTACATTTAAAATCCATATACATATAAAACTGAATAATTATAAATATACCTTGTAAATTATATGCACATTTAATTAGAAATTTTCATTTAACTTCTCAAGCATTCGCTAATAAAAAGTGTTTCAAATCACTACTAATCATAGAAAAAATCAAAAGCTATAAATCATATATCTTTACTCTGGATATGATTTCCACAGGAAAATAAAATTTAAATAACCAAGAATAATACATAAAAGTATTAAACAAAATACGTATAATTTACAAATGCAAAGATTTATATATAGCATGCTTAGCAAGCTTAAGTTCTGATTTTGAGAATGTTTTTTTATAACACAGTTCTTCATTTGCCTGCATATTTGTTTTTTCAATCAAAACTGCTTCAAGAGTTTTAAGACCTAAATTTGGTCGAAATTCCGTCTGATTTTTTTTAACAATAGAAAAAATTCTTTCACAAGCTGCATTTGAATGAGGTATTATTAAGACAGCAAGCATTACAGAAGGCAATACTTTGTATTTAATACACCCATTCATATTTTTTAATTTGGCAATTTCTCCCCATGCTATATCAATACGCAAATCTACAATTTCTTTCAAATCATCTACTTGATACATGGAAAATTCAATTTCCACTTACAAAAAAACAGATGAAAATGAAACTTCAGTTCTCAAGTTGATGTCAGCAACTTCAGCATGTTTTAGAAATGGATCACTTAGTGGAAATTTAGCAATTATATATGAAAATGCAGTTACAAAGAAAGCTCCCACAGAATTGAAAAATGATTTCACTTCACTTTCATTCAACTTAGTATTTTTTAAATATAGTTTTGTTTACGCACCAATCACTAAATTTTCATTTTCTTTACTACACTTCTGAAATGGAATAGACGTTAGAGTAACATCTTCATATTCTTTAGAAATTACTGATGGCTTTACGAATCTAACAAACAAATTCATTAAAAGTTCAAAAAGTTCTCTTCTCAATTTATGTATATAAGGAGCTTGTTGTTGCAAATTAATATTTACTGTTATAAACAAAGGCAAAGTATTTTTCAAAAATAACAAGTACAAATTGGTGGTAGATGACTGTAACATTTTCTTAATGTTTTGCAATCTCTTTCCTTCATTCTCACTGTTATCTGGTTGATCTCCAAAAAAGTTTATCACAGCATCCCACTGTTCCAAAATCCTTGTTATAGATTCTAAAAGAGACAACCATCTCATACTGCAATATTTAAAAATTTTATGAGATTTTGCATTCTGTCCCAAAATTTGTTGAGCAACTTTGAAGCTATGCTTCCGTTTCGAACTTTTCTCCAAATAAAAATATATATCTATTATCAACATTTCAATTTCTGAGCCAATTAATTTTTCAGTAGCCTTTTTTGCAGCTATATGCAAGAGGTGGCACGGACAACCTCGGATGATTATACTTGGTTGATGCATTTCGATAAATGATGCTACACCTTTAAACTTTCCAATCATATTACTAGCATTATCTGAAGAAAATGATAAGCAATATTTCCATTCTAAACCTTTGTTTTTAAAGTTTTCATTTATACAATTAAAAATACCTTCTCCTGTATTATTCGTGCATTCTAAAATAGAAATCAATGACGTAATTATCACTCCCTTTTCTTTACTGTAATATGTTATAACCAATGGGTACAGCTTGTTATCATTACTTCCATCAGTACTTAGAGAAAATGATGTACTGCACACCGATTTTATAATATCAGCAACAGTACTTTCTGCAAGCATTTTCACAATAGCAGCAGTTTTGGTATGACCGCAGATGAATTTTTTTGCTATGGCAGAATCCGGAAGCATTGCTTTGAAAAGCTCTTTGGAATGATCCGAAACAGAAAGCGGTAGATCATATTCAATTAAAAAATGAACAAAATAGCATTTGGCTTTTATAGGATCTGTTTCATCATCTTTTGTTAAGAAATTTGTTATTTCTTTAGATTTTACAGTGTCAAGTTCTATATGCTTTTGAGAAAAAACATGCCGTTTACAGTCATCCTTTCCGCCATGAGCAACTGAGAAGTCTTTGGTGCATACACTGCAGTGTGCGTGATTCACAGAAATTTCGGACGCTTTAATGCAGGGAAATTCTGAAGAATATGAATCTTTAAATTTCTGCTTTGATAATTTTGGCTTTTTCGTTCGAGGTAGCATTATTAACAAAACCCTTCCACCTGAATCACAGTTCACAACACACACGCTAAGCTCTCGTCGTAAACTAAACCATGGAGCCGAATGCAGCCTAAACAAGCAGCAACGAGGAACATGTTTGGGGAGAACTATTGATAAGTCATTAATGGTTGGAGTTACTGTTCTACGACTGGCTATTCTTCAAAACCAGGAATGCACTCAACTTCTTTGATATATGATAACATGAGTATTCAGCCAATCATCGGATAAATTAGTTGGTTTCATTTTGCGTACTGGTTCTCCTGCTCTTGTTTCTGTAAAATCCATAGTTTTTTCCATACTTTTTGTAGCTCGTAGTTTTTCATGAATTTCCGTAGAAACTACGGAGAATCCGTAGTAGTTGGAGAGTCTATGCAAAAGTAAAAGCTGTTCATCCCTTAATGATTGTATATGAAGAGGAAAACCTGCCCATCAAAATTCTTCATATAAAAATTTGGTAAATGATATTCATTCTTTGGTTAAAAACTCAGTAACAGTATGATGCCATTACTTCTTTCTGATAATGGACAAAAGCCCTGGTTTTGCAAGTGTCCGTTAGTACAGATTTGAATTGACATAAGAGACCATTCTGAGTTAAAATACAACACATACCTCTACCCCCACTTGAACCTCCAGGTGATCTTTTCATCCAGTTTGGCATTTCTACTGGTGGTCTCTGTTCTTTAGGTCGACCACCTCTGTCAGGCACCTAGGAAGGACAAATATAATGAAATTATTACAGCTAAAAAAACATATTTAAAAACCATTCCTAACAAGAAAAGTTAGAACTTTAAATGGTGTTTTTAATATAAAAATAGTTTAAATGATCCATTAATGATAGAAGAAAAATTATTAAGAATTTTTTAGCCAAATCTACTAAAATTTCAAAATAAGCTTGCAAAAAAATAAAATAACTTGAGAAATGCATATTTATTATTATGGCAATAATTTTCTGAAAAAGAAGCATAGCATATATAATGAAATCGGATAACTGCTTCAAAGTATACTCTAGAAGTGAATACTTTATAACATTAAACTGAAAAATTACTAAATATGCAAAATGAATGATTTGTTTCCAAACGAACAAATATAGCATTTATCATATATTTATTAATGAATAATTTCCTATTTCCATGGAACAAGCTTATTTAAACTTTGCCCCTTGAAAAATACAAAATTTATACATTTTGTGGCAAATATTTAAAATAACACATAACTGTAATGATGGAAGATTAAAAGAATGTGAATAAAACAGCAAAATAAAATGAAATAAAATTGGTTTCTTAAAACTGATTTTCCTCTATAAGTCCCCAATGGGCAAATAGTGAAAATTTAACCATGAAATATTGTAGCCACATTCCATAATACTGATTCTTTTGTGTAATAAAACAGGCTGGATGCATGGAATTTTAAAATCTTCAACATGTGCACTGTAAATATGAGTAAGTTTTCCCAAGTATTCAATGAAATCCTCTTCCCCTTATTGGGTACATTTGGCATTGTTAATAATCAAATTTAATCATACTCTTCATTAAGTAAAAAGAAAATATACATTTTAAAACAGCCTAAAACAGTTTTATTCAGTAAACCTGCCAAAAGATATTGATATGATAACTCTATATTATTACAGTGGAATACCAATATAATTCAGTTTTATACTTTAATGCTATAGCTGTCCCCTTACACAAAAAAAGCAATTAAATGTAATTATAGAATTTAGTTAAAACACTCATAAAATAATGCATTTTAGAAGACCTCTGTTCTGAAAATACATTTCTTAGATTCATATTACTCAAAAGTTTTGTTTATTTCATTTGTTTGTATTTTCTGATGTAGGGGGAAAAAATTAAACAAATGGTACAAAAATACTTGTTAGGCTATAAGATTGCAAACTAAATAAACATAAAGATCATTAAGTAAATTATAGAAGAATTTACACCACCTCAACATGATGCAGGGGTGGGAATGCATAAGGTACTTCTTGCTTATATGGCTTATGGGCCCAGACCCACTCCCTTATGACTGGTCTCTTGTGATATCTGTGCAGCAAGTTGATCGGTTCTAGAGGAAATTAGCTGCCTTCAGAGTGATTGAAACAATCATTTATATGACAGCCCATTTGAGCATGGCAAGAATTGTATAGAAACTATTAAGTTTGACTTGGTTAGGGTACTGCTAGATGTTTTTTAGATATTTGCTGGCAGTCAGGTACTCTTATATGGGCCGTTCCTAACAGTCTAAGTCAGGAGCTTGTCTACCAGAGCACTGTAACACGCACAGTAAAAAAGGAAGATAATTTGACTTAGTATTTCAGCACTCATTATACACCTGTGAGAATGCAACAATGCTCATATGTTTAAATTATTGTGTGTGTGTATGGAGGGGGACTGTTCTAAAATGTTTCATTCTTTTACTTCATTGTTGAAATCACTGTTCACACATTAAATTTTGGTACAATTAGTCTACTTTTAAAATCAAACAAACTTTTTTCAAATCAAACAATTGAATGTTATTGTCTTTCCTTAATTATGATTCCTCTAGCACTATTGTTCATTACTCTTAATGATTAATGTCAAAATGACAGCATTATAATTTTACATTAATCGGTTGTCTGCTTATTACTGTTGCAATAATCTCAGTTAGCTTCAGAGTTAGAAAATTCTGGCAATACATATTCCACTGAAACGAAGGGCCTAATATAAATTTCATGAAAAAATATTATTTTGCCAGTTCTTCTTCTTTTTTTTTCAATCTCAACACAATGTTAAATAAAAAAATTTCAATCTTCAGTTACTGTTCTTTTCCTTTGTTTTGGTTCTACACGCTTTTTCAAAAATAAATAATTTAATTTTTGGTTATATACTAACTTTTGATTACCCAGGCTAGTGTACGTATAGGTATGCACAGCATAAAGGACCCACCGGTGGCTGAGTGGTTAGATTATTTAACACTCGTAGTTTCAGACTGAAGTGAACAGGCTGGGTGTCTGCAACTTTTTGTACCGCATATGCAATAGGAATAAGAGCAAGTCTTATTTAAAAAGTCCCCCACAAAGGTACCCCTCCAATTATGCATATTTTACCATAATCCAAGAGATGCACAACATAGCAGGAAAAACAGGAACAATCCCCAAACCGCTGTGTATGTTGGAAACTACATCTTTACATTTCCCCATCTAATACGTTAGTAAGAGTATAAATGCAATAATGTAATTTTTATAATATTTCACTTTTGTTTCAGTGACAACAGGTCAAGTTCTTTTGCTGCGTTAACACTCATAGTAATACATTGCATGCAATGAATGTTTATTGAGTGTAAGAGAGTTTTTTTATAGTAATTTTCTGAGAAGTACCATACAGAAAATATATTAGAAACATGCTAATTGAATAACATGATTTTATGAATTTTGAGAAATACTGTATACTATTTGTCTGAGGGGATGTACAGATTCCCGTTTGTGATCATCTTCAACAAAGGTTTGTGAATGAAATGCTTTTTCTGATTAGATGTTTTTACACTGCTACCGGACATCTGGCATCTGCAATAGGATATGTCTGCATTTTTTAAGCTGAGTAAAAGAACATTTTCTTTCCCTCTGAGTTCATTGTTTATTGCATTAGTTTTGTGTTGATTATGGAAGATCACAAGAAGCTTTTAACTAGTATAGAAAAACTAGAAAGCAGCATTGGAGGTTATTTACAAAATCGTATAACAAATTTAACAATGAGGAAGATACATTGGATATATCTGCTAAGATAGAAAGGGCTTTAATTATGGTTGACTGCGAGGAATAATAAAACAAATGCTTTTTTCTGAAGATATTGATGACATATTGTTTGAGTTAGAAACAGATGAATTGGAAGCATACACAGATTGATGGCATTCATTGCTACTACAATTAAAATCTTTAGAAATACTTAATCAGGTAATGTTAATTCCATTGAAAATTGCAGTGTTTCATGCCAAAATTAACCCTAAAATACAACTCCCTTCATTTA
Source organism: Stegodyphus mimosarum (assembly GCA_000611955.2). Taxonomy (NCBI): domain Eukaryota; kingdom Metazoa; phylum Arthropoda; class Arachnida; order Araneae; family Eresidae; genus Stegodyphus; species Stegodyphus mimosarum. The sequence continues at coordinate 349,900 of KK113208.1, forward strand.
ATGGAGATGTAAGAAACTGGTTACAGTTTTTGGAGGCAATTCCAAAAAATTAATAAGGATCTTAATTTGGAATTTGTATGAAAAATTTGCCTATTTATCTCAGTCTATGGAAAAGTTTAGCTCTGCAGCGGAGTTGATAAAAATTTTCCGCCAACTGATGAAAATTATGAAAGAGCATTAAAACATTTACAAAACCGTTTTAGGAAAGAGGAAGTGCTTAATCAAGTTAGAGAATTATTGGCATTGATTTTACAGAAATGAAATGTGACATGGAAACCTTTAAGAAAATTATATGATCAACTGAAAACTAAACTCTATGCTCTTGAAGTTCTTGTGGTAACATGAGAAAAATATGCTGCAATGTTCTTTCCACTCATGGAATCAGCATTATGAGATGAAACTTTAAAAGTGTCGGACTGTTTTTGGGCAGGTCACCTCAGAACTAGAGATGTAGTTGAAAATATGTAGACTGTTGCTGAGAAGAATGATTTAGCTTTGTTATTAGAATTTCTCTCAAAGGAAGTTGTTGGAGAAGAAAGAATATATCTTGCTTTGCAGAGTTTTGAGCAAAATAATTCCAATCAAGTAAGATGCAATAACAGAAATAATTTCAAAAGCAAGATTCCTACTATTACATCAAAATTTACTAATAATTCCGATCGAGTATCAACTGCTTCAGAGCTCTTTACATCAGTACAATAACAAATTTCGTGCATATTTTGCACCAAGCCACATGATTCTTCAAATTGTTTTAAAGCTAGAAAAATGTCTTTAAAGGAAAGAGAAAATTTTACTGAAAAGTCTCACTGTTCCTTTATGTGCTTAAAATCTGGTTGTGAAATACGAAAATGTAATGTAAAAGACAACCGTCTTTTACATTACATTCATAGCTGGAAGCTATGAATATCTCCAACACTCTCTTTCTGGAGGAAGCAACACACAAGTGCGTAAACATCATGTACTTACATTGTATTTATCAAGTATTAATAGAATTTATAAATGCAACAAATTGTTAAGTCAAGAAAAGATCTGAAAGACCATTCCACCTGCAGTTCCAGAGCTTTGTGCTTAAGAACTATCAGACAGTAATATATACATTGCAGATAATGATCAGAGCCCTATTAAAGTTTTAATTGAAGCCGGCATAGCTAGAAAGCTAATGGCTAGTTGTCTTAATGTTACCTAGTGGTTTGATTGCCACTGAGATGGAGTGTATACTGAATTTTTCAAAAGATGAAAATACATGCTTATTTGTCACTTTCACATTATCAGTTAATTAGCCAATAATGAATTTGAGGTTCCTAGACTCTCTTGAAATTACTGATCTATATGCACAAAAGGCCAAAGTATGTCACAAAAGTCTAGGGATCTGTGAGGGAACATTATATAAAGGTGGCTAACATGGAAGATAGTCGTTATGTTATGCACTTACCTAGGATAGAAAATCCTCCTCCTGATAATTATGATTTAGTACTAAAAAAGATTAAATGTTACTGTGCAATGTCTTAAGTCCCAATCATATACAAATGTATGTTTGAAAATGTTTTTTCTGATTGGCTCAAGGAGCTGATTACAGAAAATGTGAAAGGATCAAGAGCATTGCAATATACTATTCACTCCCCCTGTCCCGTTGTGAAGGAAAAATACTAGAATAAGAACAATCTTTGATGTTTCTGAAACAAAATGAAGTTTGTTTCTATAAATGAAGTTTTATTTAAGACAAATATGAGATCACAATATTCAAAATAACAACAAATAATAACAATACTGAAGGGGTTCCATCGAGCCTCAATAACTGTTTAGAGAAGGGAGAAAATCTTACTGAGCTAATTCCAAACATTTTAATTTGTTTTTGTTTCTACAAAGAGAATAGGTGTTAATGCAAACTAAAAACAATGATTTTTTCCTTTTTTCAACGGCTTGATGGCAATGGCGAGTTGAAACACTATCAACATTGTCCAGTAGTGTCTAGAATGTCTTCAAGTCCTTTCCTTTTGGATTCTGTGATACAGCATCATATGCAAGCTGTTACAAAAGATATACACACCAGAAATTCAACAAACCCACTAGAAGTCATAAAAAAGTGAGCAGAAGCTTCTATGCTGACAACTGCAATGAGGCAAATCTTCAAATATTTATGAAGTTATCAGGTAAGTGATGAGATCTGGCAAGTGAAGAGAATGACAATATTCAAGCCTCATATTGCCGGCATGTTCTCCAGATCTGAATCTAACTGAAAATATTTGGGAAGCTTTGGGGAGAAATCTTGCTGGTCGACAATGTCCTCCAAAAGCAAGCATACTCTCACATGTTTACTGACACCTGAATGGGATAAATTACCCAATAGCTGCTGGATAATATTGTGCAAAGTATGACATGTGTGAAATCTTACATTGCCCTCCGTGGTGGTCATATTCCTGTACTGACATTTTATGCTGGATTACTGCAGACGATAACTGAATTTTTTTTCCCTTTTACGTATTTAGCACAAAATGACTATTTTGTCCCTTGAACATTTTTAAAATCCTTCTGGATTTTAGAGCATAATAAATTATCTTTATTGCTATGTCTTAGTATTCTGGCATTATTTTACTTCACTTGGCATACAACCACACTTACTTTTTTATGCACTATATAGCTATTTGCGATCCGTCTTTAGCAATTGTCCACCAGTGTATTACAACCAGCATTTTCAACAAAGTAGTGAGTAACATATGTCATCATGGAGATTTGTTTACTGAACAGCATCATAGCTATTTTCAACTTCTCCCATAAAAGGATATTTTTAGCTCACTTTCAATTTAGTAATCTTATTTTAATTTAATTTTAATAATTTACATTTAAAATAAAATAAATCAGTGGCGAAATACACATGTGATGTTATCTTTTAAAATTAGAATTCAGGAATTTAATTCTGATTTAAAAATTAAACTGTTAAGCATTCCAGATAATGATTCAACAAATTAAAAACTTTTCTATACTGAAAGTATGCCTAAGAGGCATACTTTTTAGCAGCAAAACCAAACACAATTTCATTTGTATATTTTCCCACTTCACACTCTATTACAGTATGTGTCCAGTAACTTGATAATGCAGACTATGCAGTATAGTTAATCATAAAACGTAAGTGGAAATTGTTTTACCTCCACTTCTTAATCCCTTAACTGTACATCAACAGCAGATAATGATTTCATTAAAAAATGCAGAAAAATTTGGTTTTATGCATGAAAAATGCTATGTCGGTAATAAACAACAAAATTTCAGACATGAAGTAGCAACATTTAATGCTTATAATGTAAATGTAATCTGGTTACTCACTTTCATTCCTTTTCACATTATAAATAACTATGCAGGATAGCTTCAGAAAATAGTTAAGAAGGCTCATTAGAAGTTAATACACTAAAAATTTTCAAATTATAAATTCAACGTAACTGCATTATTTTTCATTACAATCTAATCTAAATGAATAAGATTTATTTTATTGAGCTTTCGTCTACAAATGAAGTTTTATTTAAGACAAATATGAGATCACAATATTCAAAACAACAACAAATAATAACAATAATTACAAAGAAATAATTAAGAAAGAATATACTGCAAGCAAACAAGAACAAACAACTTGGTGCAAAATTAAAACACTTGTTTGAAAAAAAAAAAAATCTCTACAGGGAATAACCTAACTGAAAGACAAATACTTACAGCTGGTATCAAAACCCGATTCAGCTGAGATTTTGTATTTTTCACTAATTCTGCAGAACTAGTTTTTTCAATTATAAATATGCCTAAAATATCAGAAAGATATATATATATATATAATAAAAAGTTATAAAAAATAGAAATTTTGTCTTCATATAATACAATACAGACATTAATTTGCTTTCACACCATGAATCTTTAATTACATTAACTAATACTATTTCATTTAAATTAATACTTACTTTCTCTGGCAGCTAATACATCAATAGGTTTAACAGATGGATGTTTCTTTAATTTGTTTCGAAGAGACATATAGGCATCTACAATTCTGTGTTCTTTTCCCTATACAGGAAAAAAAAAAAAATTATTTTAGAGTAAACCAGTATTAATTATTTTTGGAATTCAAATAAATTCATTCTCATTTATATTCAAAACAGACAAACTGCGTTCTCCCCTTCAAATAAATAAATTAGAGAAAATCTCCAACTGCATGAATCTACATATTTTTATACTAATTGACTATTGTTAATTAACAGATATTTTTCGCGACAAAAGAAATGAAACTTAGCATATATATGTATATTCTTTATGATACAAAATGGTACAGATTTTGCCATATGGGAAAAGAAAGCAAGAAAAAGGGGAAAAAAAAAAAGAGATGCTCATTGCAGCAATTTAAAGCAATCACGGAAAATGCTGCTTCCTATTAGAATGATGACAGTTGACAAACCCTCAGTTGGATCTTCTTTGATATTAATGTATGTTTTATATCTGTCATATATGCTCTTCACTTAACTAGGAGAGTTTGCATGATATTGTCTTATTCATCACTCAAGATGACTTTTGGTTCAAGAAGAATAATTTCACCATACAAACACATCTACCAAGAATATAAAAGGCATGTTCTACAAGATTTAAGTTTGGAGAATATGTAAACCATGAACTCAGTGGCATCCCTTTCCACTATCTTGGACATTTCAGATGTCTTGTGTGGGTGTGCATTGTTGTCTACGAACAGAAACATCTGGACCCACTTAACCATGGAAAAAGACGGACATTGCCTGGCATATCAATGCAGTATTTATGCCAAAATGAGAAGTAATATTCTTCCACAGTGCATAACTTTCTCTTATAATGATTTCTCTCCCATATCAATCAATTTCATGATATTCTGTTGTTGGGAAAAGGTGGTTCTCTTCTTTGCCCATATTGGTAATGTCCAAAATCACTCAGGATCACTGCTGTGGAACTTAATGAATATGCTCACTTCAATCTTTTCTGAAAATAGTGCATGCTGCGAATGATTTTGGTATATTTTTACACTTGCAAGCTATCTTTCTTTAAAACAGAGAATGGTCTTCAGCAGAACAAGTACATGGACTTTATCATGGCTAGGACAACAGGATTGCGCCTGCCTTTGGCTTTATAGGTGATAGTATGACAGCTGAGCTGTTTTGATGCAGAATCCTCTTTTGGCAGGGCAGCTTACTAGCATCTGAGTGCACAGCCAACTACAATATCTTGGCCTAGCAAGTTAGATTTTAGATCATTAGTTTAAATCTAGTAAGATGTAGTAATTTAAAAATAATAATAATAAAAAATGTAAATAGTTTTTCTGAAAAAATGAACCATTTATGATTTTAAAGGACCCCTCCAAACTCAATGTTTCTTTCAAAGTTTTTTAAATTGCTTCATTTTTTATGCTAATTCTCCTCTTTAATTTTGTAGAGAGACATAACTTCTTGTTCAGTTACAAAGTCCCATAATTGCCATGTTGAGAATTCCCACTAATCTGTCAAGTGAAATTTTTTCATTTTCAAAAATCTCTGTCACTTTCATCACTATCAGTACGGATATTTTCAGGATTTAAAACCATACAACAGATTTCGTCACCTTTAGTTGATTGCTGACTGGGCAATATCATCTCAATGGAAAATTTCTATTATATTATCCTCATTTATTATCACATTTCCATATTTTTTACAAATTCCACTAACTGAAAAATGTTTCTTTCTATAATGTTCAAAATCTAAGCCAAAATAAGGTTGCTATTTTGTCGAATTCTGAAATTGCCCTTTCTTGGGCACAAACTAAGCCACCACCATTTTCTTATCCCAAAGCATGGCTGAAAGCAAGTACCAAAAATCCTTTTGCTTTGCAGATCGTACTACAGCTCCAGAATTGCCATATTCTGTCCTGCATAAGCAACTGGTTTTTTTCTGGAAAAAGCAGATGAAAATCGGGGGGGGGGG
>KK113208.1:355924-372484 GCA_000611955.2 Stegodyphus mimosarum
AAAACAAAGACACCACAAAACTTCGCGTTGCCTTCGACGCATAGTTTCCTGTTAAAAAAAAAAAAAAAAAAAAACTCAGTGTGGGATAAGTATTGTTTTCATTTTAGTTGCTTTCATACTTCCAAACAAAAAATTATAGTACATGATAGACAAGATACCTGCAGTAGACTTGAATTTTTTTTTTTTTTTTAATTTGAGGTTAAAAACTAAGGGTGTAGCTTATATACGTGAGAATAGGGTAAAAAGTGTTTTTGACATAATTGAAAATTCATACTACAATTTGGATAAGAGAGCTATAATAATAAATAGCCTGCAAAAAAATAATGAACTAGATCAAACTAATTTCTTTTTCTCTTCCTGTTGTTATGTCAAGAAAAAGAAAACAACATTAGTAACACCTAACTCCAAACAAATACATCTTACTTAATGTTTAGGTTAGAAAGTAAAATATTATCCCCTCGTACCACCTTCACAATCACTCAAGGCTAAAAGTATGGTCATGGGGCTGACGTCAATGTATAGTCATTGTCGATAATAGTGTGATTCCTTGGCCAGAAAGTGTTTGAAAGTGACATACAGGAATCTCAGTTAGAATCTCACACACCTGCTTTTTCTTTAGTGTAGTCTCCAATCTAAAATTTTGAATTAAAAAAAAGAAAAAATCTTGGCGGTGCAAAAGTAAAGATATTAGACTTTGTACTGTTTTGCACTTGTTGGTATATCATACACAGTTAAAGAATTACAAGCATGATCAGTAACTTTAACATTCCTTCATTAAAAAGGGGAATGAAGAAATGAAAAATAAATCATATACTCTCATAATACTGATACAGGCAACCAGTCAAAATGCAATACTGTATGCTGATGTGCAACACTAAATGTAAGGAGAAATATAGATTTTATGGATAATTAGTTCTCAGTATGAGTGAATACAAATGCATTTTAACGCAGTGAGTCTTAATATTAATGCAATTCAGGACAAGTATTAAGAATATTCCATATGTATCCTTTGCCCATCTGTTACATGTGTTGGCAGTCATTGCTGGTAAGTTGTCATATGCTTGCTTGAGTATTGTCTTTTGGTCAATGGGTATTCCAACTCATAGTGATTCATGTCACCTGCCTTTCCAGACTCATATAAGTCACTGATAAAGCTTTTGAATGGTCCATATCCAGTTAGGAACCATGAATGACTTGGTGACTTTCAGATCTATGTCTACTGTTGGGATCTGGCAAAAGTTCTCTTTCATGCATTCATTGCAGCCCAGTGTTCCTACCATTTTGCTTATAGCTACATTCTGTAATGAGCTTAAGCCTAGAAATAGAAAACAGCACTGTGATGTTGTCATTTTTGGCAGTGGCAAGCCCTCTTGCCTAGGATGTTGTTTTTTTCATTGCCTATGATACTTACATGTGTTAGAACACAGGGCAAAAGTGGATGCACATACACTAGGACTGTTATTAGAAGCTTTTGGACTTGTCAAACCGATAGACTATTGCAGTGGTTGTCTGTTATTGCTGGTAAGCAAAAGAAGATTTGAGTCAAAACAAAGGAAAATCTCTCAGGAAATAAATACAAAGTAATTCCATTTTTCCTATAACCAAACATTAAATATGGAATTAAAATATTCAAATATAATTTTTTAAATTATGCATGCAATAATGTAAAAAAGTAAATTATGCAATATAAACAACACATTGTATGAAATAAATGCATTACAAAAGGCAAAGAGTAAAATAATTTTCCAGCTAAACTGAGAGCTAAAATGAAAGTATGAAGTTCTTAATCATATACATAAAGGCTTTTTTTTTGTTAAAATAACCATTATATTTAATTATCAAAATTGGCTATTATAATCGCTCAACATGTAAATTTCAAAGGTTTATGTAGTACTTGCTTTAACAGAATAGCAGCTATACAAATACAGATATGGCAACTTAAAAAACTAAACAATCTGGAGCCTTTTTTAAGAAATCAGGAGACATTTTTCGGTAATGAAAACTTTTAAGCAGCAAAATACGCAAAAAGGAAATTCTTTTTTAAGATACAAATAATAAATATTACTGTCTAATTAATACCTGCATACGTGTAATCTTTAGCTTCTGACTTCACAAATACTTTTATTTCATTATACAGTATTAAGTCCAAGATACAGAAGTTCAATATTTGGAATGAACTAAAATCCAGATCTATGGATCACCAATAACCACTTTTCTTTAAAAAATTTTGTTATGTTTTATGATTGCACATTTGAAAATTTGTCATGATAAAACATGTGCTGAGTCCCAATTCTTAATTTAACTTCAGCACTGATGCCACCCTGGCAAATCATTATTTATTATTTTTCGTTTTCATCACTTGCATGACTATTAACACATTGTACCTCGAGAAATGACTCAAGCAGCGATGTCTAAAAACAGTTCTTTTATGTATAAGTAATTGAATATCAAACGGCATGGTAATTTTTCATGATGGACATTATGCTTGCAATTATTTAAACATTATGCTTGTGATGATTACACAATTCAGCTCACTCTGCTGCTAAATGCTGGATGTTTTGACAAAAGAAATTTAACAGAAATTTCTTTCCATATGCAAGAAACAGATTTTATAAATAATACTCATATGTCAAAAGATTACATTTAATGCTGTTTGAATTGAGAATAATTGATTTGTCATTCGTCAACGACTGGTGCAGCTGCAGCCAATGGCAAAATTTTCAGAATTTAGAGAAATTCTGAGCAACAAAACTAATCGATGGTAAAATTTTTAGAAGTCAAGGAGGGGGTTGGCACAGAATTTTGGACCTGCAAAGACTGCTCTCGCCCTGAATAAGTCTTACGCATATATGGGAATTTCAGGACTCAGCTAATCCCTAAGTATGTGCAGGAAATAGACATAAATATAATAAATAACTAATACATATTTGTGTGAAAATTTAAGAGAATTTGCACATTATGTCAGATTTCTGAAAAAGTTATGGACAGATTTTAATGAAATGTGGTATGAATATACATTTTTGACAGAAAAAGAAATGTACCTCTCAAAAGTCACTTATGTCCACATGATTACCAGTAAAGTTCATAGTGCAGGGATGCCCAAAATCCACAGTGTTATACTGACCTGAAAATGAGTCTAATATAAGGTATAGTGCCCTTTCACAGCTAGACAGGTCACACAGCATGACAGAATACTGGACAGTAGGCAGTTGAGAAGTCAATGTAGTAGTCTATCCCACTCATGCAACAAGACACTTTTCAGGTAACGGATGGTTCTCAGAGTGATATGATGAGAGGAAATTGCCTTCCTAAAGGGCCGTTCACACTTGATACACAACGATGCTATCGGAGCTAAGCGACACATGGAACGCCGCTCTAACTAACCTAGCTCGTTCACACTTACTGGGAACGTTTACTAGCGACAGCCAATAAGGGAAGTAGAAGATCGCGCACGCTTTCATTCGTAGGAGACAGCCTTCCGCCGTGAATCTTTGATCGATACACCAAAAACTAAGCGATTTTTTTTAAATGATTCGACCGAAATGTACGCTGAGCAGAAAACAACGAAAATGTATTTTGTTGCTGAGTTTTCTTCTTGGTCATTTAGTACACAAGTTTCAAATCATCAAAAATTAGTTAGAAAAATAGAAACAAGAAAACATGTTTCATTTTTAAATTTTATTGCTGTTATTTAACTATTATTATCAGTATTTTCATTCCAAATGATCAGCGAGTTTATACGGTTGATGCGATTAATTTTATTATTTGAGGTAATAAACAGTACCTTTTTTTAAGATGAGAAAAATTTAGAAAAAAATATTACATTAACGCTTTTGTCTATGCTTTGCTTTGACTCCTTTTTATTCCATTTCTTATTTTATAATACAATTAGATATTTATCTGAGATCATTGATATCAGTAATTTAATTCTCCGGATTCAAAATTTAAACACAAAAACAGTCTTAAATGGAAAAGAAATTACTTACTATTTCGATGAAGACGATCTAAAATCATCATCCAAGAGTATTCTATGTGTATTTTTGTAGTCCTTAAATCGCCTATCCCATATAACGGGATGTCGCTGGATTTAAGCAATTAGACTATAATTTTCGCTCATATCTTACGAAGCAACAAAATACAAAAAATGAAGAAGCACCTTATCCGTTATACAGCGATAAATTAAAATTAAAAGTACCCTCCTCAGAAGATTTTGCCGATATTTTCCCGATATTCAAAGATCCTAAAATTTTTAACTTGCTTCAAAATATATCTACATTAACACAGGAAATTAAAGTATGCAGAATACCCATAATGGCCTGGCCAAAAATTGCGCTTAGCGAGAAAAAAAGCACCATCGAGGATCGAACGTCCGATCAGCACATCTACAGCTTGACCGCTTTACCCGCTCAGCTGACGCTTCTAACGTCGTTCTTGCGAATTGTACTAAAAGTTATGGTGCTCTGAATTCAAGAATTAATTTTTGATGGGTATTCTGAGTTTCTTTAATTTCCTGTGCTAATGTAGATATATTTTGAAGTAAATTAGAAGTTTTAGGATCTTTGAATATCAGGAAAATATCAGCAAAGTCTTCTGAGGAGGATACTTTAAATTTTAATTTATCGCTGCAATAGTGGATAAGACACATCTTTATTTTTTGTATCTGGTTGCTTCGTAAGATATGGATTGGATTTTAAGATTTTTAAAATGAATTTCTGTATAGGAATAATAACTGTGGAGTAAAGGCCGTTTACTCGTCCTCATTTTAAATCAAATCAATCAATCAATCGCTCATATCGTCAGCCATGTTGTTTGCACGCTTCTGTTGATGATGATGATTTGATATACTCTCCTGATTGGTTGGTTCCATGTGTCGGCTAGCTCCGTTTTGCGCGAAGTTAAGATTTTTCAACTGGGTCAATAGTGACAAAAAAACTGTTTTTTTCTAGCTGATCCGCTGTGTTTGTTGTGTCCATTGTGTTCCCTAGCCCCGATATGTCCCAGTGTGAACGCCGCTTAAGAGAGCCCCAGACATGCTCTATAGGGTTAAGGTCAAGAGATTTGCTTGGCTAATGCATGCAGAGAATATCCTCATTTTCCAAGTAACCAACGATCAGCTGATCCCTATTTGGATGATGAGCATTTTCATCCAACAACAACCCAGAACAAATAGCACCCTTGAAAAGTTGAAAATAGAGCTCTAAGATTTCCTTTCTGTACTTCACAACAATCATGGAGCCGTTGTCAAACACATTGCAGGGATGTGGAGTTGTTTGACATAATGCCGACTCAAATTATTACACCTCCACAGTAATGATCCTTTTTCCTGATGAGGGAACATGCTGAATCTTAACTTATCTGTAATAAGCACTTTGCTCCACTGAAGTCTGGTCCAAGGTGCAAGTTGTCTGCAACATTCTGAATGCACATTCTTGTGTAGTGCAGTGAGTGGGATGTAAACAGTGGGTCTTCTGGCATACAGCCTATATCATGAAGTGTTCTGGCAATTATAGATTGTGAAACTTGAGTTCCAGTGGCAACAGTCCTGTGTCACTTTGCTGAAAATGCTGGTCTACTTAATCTAGGTCTTCTCAATATGGATCCAATATCCTGAACTGTTTCCACAAATTGCAGAAGACATTGGGCATTACATTAAGCTCTATAATATGCTGTAGTTATACATATGACTTTGAATATTTGCATAATTCTTTGGAGACATAAATAGTACTTTTAATTCAATATTTTTTGTAAAAATACACATAATTTGCAAATTCTCTTAATTCTGCACACGAGTGCACTTCAGACTTCAGTGTGCTATGATACATCGTCAGTAGTGTATAACAGACTCTACAACCTATATGATGAGTGTTGTGAATTTGAAAGCGTTCAGATATCGCAAACAAAAAGTGAACTTTTTCAGTTAATGGAATTTAATTATCTGAATTACTTATATTTATTCATAGAATGTTTATTTTTCTGACATTTATTATCTGTATTTTGTATGTTTTTCGGATGCTAAATTTGAAAGGTGACAGGTACAACCAATAATCTGCAAATCTGAATTTCCTTTTCTTTCTTTCTTTTCTTTTTTTTAAAGAAGCCAGCAACACCAATCCCCGAACTTACCATTACAGGCACATTACCTGCACAAAGACCTAAATGGTTATTTAGAGGAATTTCATATTCTTTCAAAGCTTTAATAATTAGCTGTGCTATATAAAAGCCTGTCCAATCTCCTTCCAATGTGGGAACACAAACTATATTCAATTTCTGAATTCACAGGATTAAAAAAGTAACAACAGTTGGATGAAATTTTGTGCCAAAATTATTGCTTCCATCTATAAAATAGCAGAGAGGAGTTGTTTTAACGCAAAAAAGAACTGAAGATTAAATTTTTCCGTCCATTTCTTTAATAACTGCAGTCATTTTTGTTCCTGCACATGAATATTTTTTAGTGATTTTATTACCAAGAAACATTTTTCAAAATGAAACCAGAGTGTGATTGTAGACATTTAGTGACAGACTGAGCTCACGCAAAAAAGGAGAAAACAGGCATTCCTATTTCCCCTCCCAATAAAATTAATGTTATCCTTGTATTTTTGTGTACAATACTTAGATGTTTTTGTCCATCGGCATTTTGACTGTGTGAAATTGAAAATCCACAATGATGAATGGTACACATTCAAATGCATTAAATTTTCTGGATGAAATTATACCAGGGAAGTTATTTGCATATTTTTTTTAAGAGTAAATGAGTATTTTACATTTTCTGCACACACAATTAAGACAAACGATTGCAAATTCTTAATTTATAACATGTGAACGTTGTTATGCGATTGTGTCATTTATCAGTTCAGAAATTCTGAGGACTGTTCTGATATTGCTTTGATTGGCTGAAGTACATCAAATGACCTGCAGCTATACTTGATGCCCACTGAAGGACTAGATCATATTTTCAACATCCAAACTATTGATATATATATATATATATATATATATATATATATAATATATATATATATATATATATGACAAATGACTTCGAATGCAGGAATTCATGTTTTTGAATGAAAATAATGAAATATTAATTGGAAATAATAAATCATGAGAAATTTTAAGAATAAGAGAAAGTCATAAGAAATTCAGCGGCAGAAGTGCAGTCACAAAACTGGGAGTCTCACACCTAACTGGAAAGCCTGCAAATATACATGTATAAACTTAAATTTGATATAGTAAGTAAAATTTTATCAACCTTGCTGCCTTCACCCCACTGAAATGACTGGATAGTTACATCTAACCTTGTGATTAATAATTCTCGTCGAACTGTATAATCAGCCTCAAATTCTCCAAAAAGGTTTTCAAGCTCAGCCCACTGTTTTTCAGTCAAACTTGCTTTGAATGCAGGCTCTGATATGAGTTCAGGCCTTGCTGATACTTTTTCATTCACCTAATAAGAGAATTGAAAATGAAACAAGAATTTACAACATAATTCCAAGCTATTAAAAATAAACATAATAAAAGGAACGACAAAATTTCAGAATCGCTACTTGTTTCATTACAGTTTTTCAATTTTTTAAAAATAATAATAAAGCACAGTGTAAAAACGAGAAGCCTGTATAATGATAGATTTGAAACATTGCATTGCTAAATTACTTACAGACATAATAATGTATCACTGAAAACCCATATTTTGTTAGAATAAAATACATTTCAAACAAGTCCCTTTATTATTTGCCTGTTAATTTCACACTGTCTAATACGATATTTAAGTACTTGTGAAAAATATTTAGCTAGAGGTAATACATAAAACAATAATTTTAATAATCACTGATTTTTTACAGAAGTAAATAAAGTCAATTTCATCTATGTATGTGTATGTGATTTTTCAGTTTTTACCACCTTTTCCAATAATTGTTTCCCCCTTTTTTTGAAAAAAGATAATCAGTTTGTTTAAATAAAAGTGCAATTGACATCTTGAAGGAATTATTTAAGATATTCAGTTTTGTATCTTAATTGTCCTATAGAAACATTGCATTTCAATTTAATCTTATTTTTTACATTTATTGCTAAAGTTAAATACATACCTTAAGCACAAAACGTAGTAACTTAAAACATACTAAGACCACTATTTTCAAAGCACAGAAAATAAGGGAGGGGAATATAGATTTCGTTGCAAAAATAAGATAACTTTTCATTTTTACTAAAGACACAAAACTGCCTGATCAGTATAAAGGTTAGCAGAGATTGCTATCATGCTGACAAATTTGGGTTTGAATCCTAAACAAATGTTAGTAATCATATTATCTACACACAGCAAGTACATGATGGTTCTAAATTTTTCTCATATAGTTGGTGGCTAGGAAAGTGAGATATAAAGATTTTAAGCAGTATCCTCCAAAGTACATTTAGTCAAAATTGGAAGGTTGTGTTGGGCAATGTCACACTAACATAAAATATAGCTCACACATTCCAAAACAGCAGATAAGGAGCATTATATCAAACAGGACATTTGTGTAATGTACATAATTATGGTTAAGACAGATATTATCAATTTAAGTAATGATAAAACATTCTTACACTGCAATACATTACTTGCAAAAGGAAGTAATATAAAATATATTGTATACTATGTCTTATAAATACAAAAGTAAGAGATTTTGACATTTTAACTAAATCTGAAAAACATGAGCAAGAAATGAAGCACTTGCAGTATAGTATTCTTATACTGTACTGAATAATTGATTCAAATGATGGTAGAAATAAGAATCCTTTATTTTATCTGCACTAATAGCATATCAGTAACATCCAAACATTTGTAACATTACTAATCATATGTATAGCTTTAAAGTGATAAACAAAAAAAATTAAAAGCAGAACTAAGATAAGATGTTTCTAATGGGGCAGTAATTAATAGAATAAATAAAGTGTGGGTACAAAAATGAAGATAAGTTTAATACTCTTTCACCACTAACAGATAAGAATCAAGTTGTGAATTGAAGAGTCTGAGATATTTCTTGCAACTTGAGAACATAGGCAAGTCCTGCAATGACCCATATTTAGTTACCTTAGCCTGAAAAGAGCACACAGCTGCACAAGACAAAAATATTAGGCAAGTTTAAAGAATCATATTTAAGCCATGCTATAGACAGTATAAAAAGAAACTTATCTTCAGTCTTATGCTTTCTTCTATAATCTCTCATTTAAAAAATACATTTAAGTATTTAATGTAGCATAATGAAAAAGGAAAATGAAAAGAAGAAAAATCATACATAAGATCTGAACAAGCATATGCTAATGAGAAAGCGCAACATTAGTTTTGTCATCCAATGAATGCATACTGTCTCAAAATTAATTACAAAACACAGTTTTAATTTCACATACAATATATACAGCATATGATACAATAAAAGCATATATAATACAATAAAATATATACAGCACATAATACAATAAAAGTCTGACAATTCGGCATTCAGCAAATTCAAAAGTTCAAATTACTGGAATATTTCCTAATTTTTTTAAATGAAGTATTCTGCAAGCAAGACTCATAAAAGCATCAAAAACATGTACAAGACTACAAGTGAGAATCCATATACAGTATCTAGAACAAGGGTTCTCAACCAGGGGAGGCAATGAGGGTGTGGTCAGACTTTTATTTAGCTGCTAAGTAGTTAGTCTTAATTCCCCTCTGATTGAGAATTCTGGAAATTCCATAATTTTAAGGGGGATGTGGTCAGCCTTTTCTTTAGCTAAGTTAAAATATAAAATACTACTTTTATTCAAGTTTTGGTATTCATCAACATTTCTATACTTTTTGTTGTTTAATCTTAAAACATGTTAAAAATACTTTAAAACTAAATACATGTATATATGAGCTTTCTTTCAGAAAAGAGGGAGGGGCATGATCTTCTGGCTATGGTGAATGGGCCCAGAAAAGGTTGAGAACCACTGATCATGTAGATGTTGCCATGTGTAGATACTGCTACTCTACCCCCCCCCCCACTATCATATGCATCATGTTATTCCAATAATATATACTTGGAATTCTGCACACATTTTTTCCCCACTGAACCATTTATAACAGACAAAAATTGTTACAGAATACTGCGATTTAACATCAATAATGGATTCTGTAACAATCATAAGATTTTGCCATGTTTATATGTAAACCTGATTAATTCTTAAAAAGTAGACTTAGTTTTTGTAAAGAAAGATATAAGTCAACTGCTGTTTATCTGTCCTTCCCTTGCATTTTGAGAAAAATTACTCAAACCTGAGACCTGTCACCTGTAGGACAGGATGAAGACGAGTATTTTCAAAGTTATGTGATATCCTGTCATCAAGAAAAGTGATGAAACTTAATGGCACAACATGCGACTCTATTTCAAGATGGATAAACAATGGTGGTACATTGTGAAAAAATATGAAAGGTGATTAAATTTTTTATTTACAATCTGTAACTATATTGTAACTGTTGATTATCTGATTAAATAAAGACAGGTCTGCTTCTTCAAGCTTTTGCTGGCATGGCTGGTAAACGCTTGGCAGGATCACCCATCAACCTACATGGCTGATGGAATTTTTATAACTGGTTTAGATGTTTTAGTTTTATATGTTTCAACATTACAAAAATATGCCAATTTTTATATATAAATACAATTAAAAAAATTTACATACATTTAAATGTAGGCTTTTGAAAATAAATAAAGCAATTGTTTTTATAAATTTAGACCTAAAATTTTTTCCATTCACTCGGTTTGTCTACCAAGAATTCCAGTTTTTATAAGCTCAATTATTCAGAATTTTCTCGTATCTTGCATCTCCCGAGCTTTATGAATAGTCAGTGTACTATAGATGATGATTAGCACCCACATATATACTATACTAATCTTTATAACGAAATCTGAAATAATCATTTGAAAGGACAAACAATAAACAGTTTAAAGACAGATAAAATGAGCAAAAATATTTGAGTTCAAAAAATAATTCAGTTCATCTCTATAACAGAAGACCAATCTTGGACCATTGGAATTTTCACTGATAAATGACAATGTGAGATAATTTAACATCATTTCATTTAGTAATTTTCTTTTTATTAATGCTTATAGCCTCACCCAGTGGCCAAAAGAGGTCAAGACTGCTTAATACTAATAGTTTTGACCCAGGTCAAATTCAAGAAAATGAATTAGCTAGCTGCATGGTTAGTTTTCATGTAATGAACCAGTTTTACTTAAAAATTTCTCTATGAAACCACCCAACCCCTTAGGTTAGATAAGGTTATTTGAATATGGATAGCCCTTGAGTGCCTTGTCATATTCAAACAGTTTTATCTAACCTTCTGTGAGTGAATCTAGAGAAACCATGTAATAACAGTACAACTGAAAGAAACAACAAGAGACATGCAAGTTTCGCTTTTTCTCCACAAAAGGTACATTAAAATGCAATATAATTTATTTGACACCACAGTCCTTTAAATTGTAAGGTTTTAATTAGAACTAAACAGTCAAAAAAACATAATTGATCAAAAATGGTGAAAGGGGAAGAAAGATTGGTATTTTTCAGTTAATAAGGCAAAAGTTCCAATCGTATAGCAAAGCGTCAAATGTTGTAACCTATTTATTTCACAAATTCAGCAGCTAAGCAATAATGTCTTTCAGAATCAGGATAAATATTCCTGAGGAATGAACATTGGTCCAATTATTTTAAATCTAAGAATTTTAGTTTTTTTGTTACATGTTTTTATTTTATCACTTTTTTCTTTTTATTTTTTGTAAAAAAAAAATCCATATTAATTACATGATTTGTGCAATGGCAAAATAAGTATTAGTGCTGCATTATCTGGCACTATTTAGATTTCTATTCAATTTAATTCATGCGGCATTGATTGCATGAGAAAATGTTAATGTCAAATTAAATCATAAATTACTCATAATGTATAAACTGAAATTACTATGGTAAAATCGATTTTGTGCTTTTTTTTTTTACCTAGGAAAACTTTTGTATTCATTTTGAAGTTAATTAAATAATTATTTTTCTAATGAAGCTGTATATATTGCTGGGGTTTCCATTTTTAGCACCAATTGAAAGATTTCAGATTTTATGTTATGCCTAAACGGGCGTTTTTTCATTTAGACAAATATGTTTCGAGAGCATTTGGGTTGATGCCACACTGGGCTAAAAATATTCAAAAACAGAACACCTTTAGAATTTCCAACAGATAGTCTCACGCAGAAATAAAAAATGTTTTATTCCCTACAATGCTGCTATTGCTTGCTTTAAAACTGTTGAGTATTTAATCAAAAATTCGTTAAAGTTCTACAAAATACGAAATAGACAAAATAGCAAATCTGGTGCCCATGTTTGGATGGAAGACTGTTATTCAAAATCTGCTGAATCTAAGTACTGTTGATTTTTCACCATGAGAAAAACATACATAAATACATTCATGTAGATTCTTCATTATTTAGTTTCTTTAAATATAATACAGGGTGATAACATTTGGTGGCAACAATTTGGAAAGAGATAGAGCCGTTTATAGTGATTCAACGCAAAATGCTGTTTCGAGACTAATAGCCCTTCTGGGTTAAGACCCATTTGAGTTTAAAAAAAATAAATAAATAAATAAATAAAAACCTGAAAGGTTTCAGATTTTAAATTACGTCCAAAGGGGTGTTTTTTTATGTTTTGTGTGTTACCTTTATTTATTAAATATTATGTTCTTCGCACTTTAACTATAAAATTCAGTTCAACAGCAACATTGCAAAATAATTTTAAAATGAGTATATCTTTAGAATTTCTGATACACAGTTCCGCACGCTTTACATACAAAATTTTTTTCCCAATGTAGAGTGTTGCCATTGCTCGCTTTTAAATCATTTGAGTTTGTTCATAAAAAATTCGATACAGTTTTACAAAATATGAAATAGATAATAAAACAAATTCCAAATTCAGGCTTCCAGATGCGCATTTTCGGTAGGAAACGTACGCTATTCAAAACTGGATGGCTCTAGGTACTGTTGTTTTATCCTATTTGGAGCAATATACATACATTTACGCAGATTCTTCAATACTGAATTTATTTAAATATATTACAGGGCTGCAATATTTTGTGGCAACAGTTTGAAAAGTGATCCAGACTTTTAATGTTTCCGACGCAAAATCGCAAAATGAAAACAAGTCCTTCAGGAACAAAGCTCCTTTAGACTAAAAAAGCTGAACACTGCAAGAATATTTAATACCAAAACCATTACAATCAAATTTTACTTATGCATCAATTTTTTGTACTTATTCTGACACACTTTCTTGGTGACATCTAATAATTATTTTCAGTCCAGTTTTTTCTTTTTTGGTTTTTCAAAAAGACATTTATAATTACAATCAGTTTGTATTTTTTTTTTTAAATCTTCCAGCACATCAATATTGCTAGCTACTTTTTCTTTGTAATAATAACAGAACAAGTATAGTTAACTGAATTTAACATGGACAGAGCCAGAAGCGATAGCTATCTTTCAAAAGCTTAATATCATTCCTAAAGCAAAAATCTGTACAAATGTTTCCACCATGAAGTTTTCTGAACAACTTTATTGCTTATTTTTTATATTGGGTGCCTACTTTTTATGTTTCGTTTCTTAGCCCCAGCCCCAGAAAAAACTTTTGCCATGAAAACTGACTTGAGTAACGAGTAAGTAATTCATAATTTAAAGCTATTTTGGGCCACCAATTCAAAACAATTTTCTTGTATATGAAAGAAAACTGAAGTTCATGTGAATACACTAGACATGACATCATTGAATATTTATTTCACTTCAAACAAAAATATCCTCTAATTTTAAGAATGCAAATGCAGAAATAATACACGAAAGTATACTCAAGAATAACAAAATTGAAGAATTTTGAATAAAAGTGAACGTTTGCATATACCTAATAAACAAAACAGCTTACCTTCTTTTCTATTTCAGGTAACACTGAATCAGGATCTTCAGCAAACTCTTTGGGAATACCAAGAACTTCCATCACATTCACGAGTGACGTGGCGGTAGTACTATCATCCTATAAAAAGTGAAAAAACGCAGAGCTAATAAAGATTAAAATTATAAAATCTGCTATTACTTCCACAGGAGTTACAAAATTCCAAATTTTCTGTCATATAAGTTTTCTATCACAGACCTTTTTTTTTTTTTTTTAACCCAAAAGACTTGCTATTTATAAAAATAAATTCTTTAAATGGCAAAATATTTAATAAAACGTGCATCATTAAACACAGAGTAATGTTTACACTGAGGAATGCCAGTATTAGCCAGCCATTAGGAGGCACTGATATCTTTACAGAATTTTAATAGAAGCAAAATACAGCAAGGTAAAATTTAAAATTAGGCGAATGGGTACAACAAACGGGAAAGTAGTAAACATCAAAGGCATAAAATAGTAGGGGAAAGAGCAAAACAGTTAAAATATGAAAACTTCAAAACCAGCAATAAGTGTTCAAAACAATAGAAGCTATAGAACACAACAAAGGAAAACAATGCTTATGCAAAAAATCTGTAGAACATTAACAAAAAATTTAAAATTAAGAAAATAAAAATGGGTTAAATCACAAAAACTTATGGAGAAACAAAACTGAAACGAAAACTCACCAATTTCTGAGAGTGAAAGAATCTAACATGAATGTAAAATTTCAATCCAAAAAACAAATTGGTACATGAAAGGAAACAACCAAACCATAATAACTTTTTTGCAAATGCTGGTTGGTAGCAAAAAGTTAAATGGATGAGAAACAGAGCAACATGAAATGCAAAATTAGGTAAAAAAAAGCTACCTTCGCTGTGAATAGATTTTGAATAAACTTTCTGGATATTTTCAGACTTATCGTCAGTAAAAATCTGTTGCTTGATTTTTAAAGATCTCAGGATTGATTTAAAAAAAAAATTCTGGGGGAATTTATAGATTATCTTGAAAGAATGCTTTGGCAAAAACTGGTTAAATTACAACAGTGTTAAAATTTCACACTAAGAAATACAAACCGTATGATAAAAAAAAAAAAAAATCTTTGCGAGCTAATTGTACTTTGTGACAGTTAATCAAAATTTAGATTTGGGTTCTACAAAAATTATCCACAAAGTTTCTTCAATTGGTGAACTGAATTTCCTAGAAATTTTAAAATTTGGCAAAAAAAAAGTTAATGAGAGTATTTTGAATTAAGTCCTTCCCAATAGCTCAGCTTTTCATGTTTCATTACTGTTTTCCTTGACAAATGGCACTACATTCATGTTCGCTTTGTTTTACTTCCAATATAAAAACAATTGATGCTCCTCCAGTTTTGCAAAAAAGTTTTTAGTCGCAAAGAACAGGGACCTTATTTGATCACTCTTGTAACTGAGTTTTATTCAAAATCTACATCCAACAAAGGTTGTCTAATTTTAACTTCACCAAATTTGTAAAGCATAAAGATAACATTCAATATCACACAGAATCAATGAGAAAAAAAGTTCAAATTATAAAAATGTATTTTTTGAAAACTGATAAAACAGTGTTAAATTCAAGAGTTAGAGTGTGGCAAAGCAACATATGTTTTAGTGAACGTAGGTTACAGATATGAACAGGAAGTTTTAGAATGCCTGGATCAATCTATTTGCTATAATTTATGTCGCAACAATGATCTTACTTAACAAGGAAGATCAGCACTAGATTAAAATGATTCGTAAGAAAAAGCCACAAACTTTGTGCATGGTCAGGGTTACCAGAATTCAGGTTTTGAGAAATATGGCTTCTTTCCACAGTACTGCTCTGGAGTCCTCCAGTTACTTGTAAAATGTGAGGAAATGCTGAACTTTCATCAGAGCCTAATGAGTTTAACTGTAACCTACAAAAAATTACGTAAAACCCAAATTCCCAGGTAATTGCATTGTTTATCAGGTAAATAAAAAAAATTGATGTGTACACCATGTGACTTCCTTGTACAGAATATTAAATTATATGCATTTTTTGGTGCATTTCATTTAAACTTATTTCCTTGAACTTTATTAGAGACACATCTCTGATTCAGTTAATTTAGTTCTCACTTCCTGGCAAGGCAAAAATACATAAAAATCTCAAAATATTTTAATAAAAGATTGAAAAATATAGAAAAATATAAAACACCAATTGCAGTTAAAACAATTACAAAAAATTTACAATTAAAATTAGAGTTTGTATGCGAAAACAAGTAATTCAGCCAATGGGCAAGAAGGCAGCACAAAACTGAAAGTTTACTTTTGGTCCCATTCGGCAAAATGACGTTGAAGGTGCAGAAACTGACTTAATTCACTAATCTGCTAAGTTTAAACTGTAAACAAATATGGTTGCTATGGTAAAAAAAAATAGGCTTAGCTGCACTTAAGGAACTTTTAAATTGTTGATGTTCTACAAATATTGCATGCAGATTAACTAAAGACATAAAAACCTTAACCGAAGATAAGAACAATTCAATCATTTTTAAAGCAAAAAATGCACAATTTACCAACATATAAGAATAAAAAAAACTGAACTCGCCGAGCCAAGTTACAGAGTGGGTATATATACACACAT
>KK113208.1:372678-410078 GCA_000611955.2 Stegodyphus mimosarum
TTTAATCTGTCCTTACTTACATATGCCAAGCAAAAACATAGTTAAATTGCATTCAATAACGGTCAAAATGGATATTTTCATTGAAGTATATGATACCTGAAAATTTTCATGAAAACACTACTTCGTACAAGGAAGTAAAAAAAAGTGAAAAGAAAACTGAGGAAAGAAATCTGCATTTTACTCAATAAAGTAGTTTTTCTTTTAGTTGCTTTTATTTCAATGCCTGAAATATTTAAAGAGAAGTTAAATGACACTTTGAAAACCAAATATCCATTGATGTGGCAGGAAAATTCAATGCAAGGAATCATACTATTAAGTTTATGAACGTTCAAATTAAAGACAGAAGTAATTTAGATATCATTATTCTAGCAACAATAAGGAAAAAAAAATCCAAATTCTACTTATTATAAATTTATTTTACTGTTTCTATATTTTCTAAACTGAATAGCAAGATCATTATACTGTTAGCCGTTTAAATTATGAGTCTAACAATTATATTTCTCCTTCGTAGGAAAAAAAAAATTAACGATTCAGAGATAGGGAAATATATTTTGCATATGGACATTAAAAAAGGGGGGGGGGGGAAAAAAGGAACCTTAAATAAACAGTTTTGACTCTTATTGTGGTATTGTTATTGAAACTACAAGAGGAATTTCATGCTTTATTCTATCAACTGTATGTAGCAGTTAGAGTAATCAAAAGTTATTTCCAATTCTTATCCAGCATTTTAACTTGAAAGCAAGATTTCTTCCAAATTAAAAAATAAAAAATATATACAATTTTAAATAGATAGCATTTACACTTTTATCAGAATTTGATTTAAAGAAATGCTTCATTTATTGGGGAGAGCAGGGAATGCCTCTAGTGAAAAATATTTTAATGGTTTGAAATGGCATTAAATATAATTTAGAGATTACACAGTTCATAATATCTATTAATTACTTTAAATGAGAAAATTAAGGTATACAAAAATTACCAAACATGAAAACAAACATCTTAAAATACAAAGCTAAAAAATAAAAATATTATTATTAAATTAGAGATATTTAATATATTATGATTTAGGTAATTTCACATCAATGCTATCATATTTAAAAAAATCACAATAAAGCCTGCAAATTAACTCTTCAAAATTTTCTAGTTAAACAGGCCTTTAAACCAGAAAAATACTAATTAAAAAAAACTGATTAATTGCCAAACGTAGTGAAGCACAATGGAAAAATTTATGTTCCAATCAGGAAGAAATGGCTTTTGATACAATGCGAGTGAATTCACATGGTAATTCAAATGTTTGTCAATGGGTTTGCATTTAAAAGCAAAAATTTGGAGATAAATTACCAAACTGACTAAATTTTTGACAGCTTTATGATTAAAAAAAAATTGCACATAAAATAAAATATTTTCTTTGAAAACTTCTTAATTTGAGCTTTATTCAATTTGATCACTTACAATAAGCAAAACTGAAACTTCTTATTTAACTTGGAATAAGTGGTAGTGTACTTCTGAATTAAATTAATTTTAAAATTGTTATTAAATTTTTTCTAATAGAGGAAAAGCACAAAACAAATGACAAAGCAGAAGAGATCATTTATGGTTGAAAACCACTAATCTAAAACACCAAGATAATAACATTGAGACTCCAAAGATTCAATATCTAAAAATAGGATCAAAGTCCAAGCAGGGAAAAACATCCTCAAATCATTATGCAGCTACTAATGATGTGACACCATTCCGAAATATGCCAGGTAATTTCCCACCTAGAAAAACAACATGCTAATGGAAAAATTTGAAATGACATAGAAGACATTTGAAATATCTGCTGAGGCTGGCTCATGATTTCATTTGACTATTTGCTTTAGCATAAGTTTAAATCAGTCAGTTTCAAGAACCTATCAGGTTAGTGACTCTAGATTGTGTTTTAGATGTTTCATTTCATGATAATGTCAGTCATCACTTAAGCAACACTGAATAATGCAGAATAAACTGTTTAACTGAAGGATGGAGCTTACAGACTTTAATTATCATGTCACATTTAAAGAGACATCATATTCTTTATTACAAATGTATGGCAGTTTTATAGTATTAATGCTTTCATGCCAGTTTTTTATCAGTGTCAGATAGAAGTCAATTTGGAACTAAAGGTTGTCATCACCTTTTTTCTTACATAGCAGAGATATTTATATTGTTTACTTAAATAAATTTTCAAATTCAAGATTTACCATTTCAATTTCAAGAGTACGCTTCTTTTTTGTTTTACATTGCAACAAACGAGCAGCTTGCAATTCAGTACACAAGAAATCTAAACAGAAATATTAATATACATGTTAAAGGGAATATAGTTTGCATACATAGTTCTATTATACAAGGAATGATTTTTTATAATTATATTTCATAGAAGAGTGAACAAATGAGCATGCTGACTTTAATTTGATTACAATAACATGACAATAACTTTCTTAAGTTTCACGATTTTTAAAAATACATAATCTAAAACATGTGCAACTGAATGCAAGAAGTTTCAAATATTACATATAAACATTTAGATTACTAAAATTAATATGAAATTATTATATTAATGTAAAATATCAAACTTGTTTGGAAATTTGCTTTATAAACGGCTTTCAAAATTAAGATAACATACATAAATGATAGCAACTGCACTTAAGCACCAGCAGCTGATACGAAGACTGAAAGAAGAGAGCTTTGATATTTTTACTTCACTTTATGAATTAAATGTAACAGTTATTAAAAAAAAGAGGTTGCTGCAATAAGACTATTAATGGGCATTGTAATTTTTAAGATAATTCCCATTCCATAATACAGTGTCCAATAAATATTGGTACAGACTTCAAGGGAGGTAGGGCAGATCAGAAGGATTGATAATTGCATAGCAACACAAGACTGGAAACATCATGGGAATGTGGTATTAGAGGTACAAGAAATGAAGGGACCCAGGACAGAGATTACCAGAACTATTTATTCCTCAGAAATATTACATATGCTCTAATTTAAAAATGTTAAGCTATGCATGCGTTACACTGATGACCCATGGTTTGATGAACCCAATCAAAAACACTTGGATTTGCTTAGATATTTGCAGCAGCATAGCTGACTTGCACCAGCTCCATTTCAGATTTGACTGGTGTTTCATACACAACAGTTTTAAGTGCTTTCCCAAAAAAGAAATCCCGGCTGCTCAAATCCAGAAAGCATGGGGGGGGGGGGCACAGGCTACCCATCCACCAAGCCAAATCATTGACCACACAACACACTCAAAGTTGTCAATCAAACCAGCCCAAACATTCACTCAGATGTGATGTTAGGCATCATGTGGTCTCACTCTTTGGGAGTTCCCACGAGCCCATAAATGCGCATTGCATTGGTTAAACACACTATCTCATGTGAAATCTGCCTCTTCAGTAAAAAGACACATACCACAGGTTCAGGATACTAGGAATATTCACACAAACTGTGATTCATGTTCAAATAACAAATGATTGTACGGTACATTTCTCTATGGGAACCATTCTCAATACTATCATTAAGCTGCTTGTGCACTGCCACCAGTCAATCCATAAACTAAATGCATGTCCGCTAGTTGCTCTCTGTTCGTATAACATTGCATATTCTTCTTAAGGTGACTACTGATCAAATGAAAAACATCAGATATTTCCCCTCCAGTGTCTTAGTGAATAGCACCACTCAGCAGCATACAATGACACTTGTGGTCATGGGTTGCTATGCAGTTATCAATTTCTGTACCCTACCTGCCCCCAAAGTCTGCATCAATATTTATGGAACAGCCTATATACACACACACACACATATATATATATATATATATATCAAATAAGTAAATCAGAGTTATATAAAGAAAAGATAACAAATAAACAAGTGACAAAATGACATATCAGAATTGATAATAGAATTTTAGTTTTTTAAGGTGTCAGATGATGGCTGTGGAATTCTGTTTGATAATAAGTACTTTTGAGGCAACAGTTACTTTCAGTGTCATTGGTTTAGTTGTGGTAAATCACTGCTGATATATTATGAAGGTAGTGCATATAAAAAGTACCTGGCAAGCACTAAATCAGTCCCGAACTCAAGACACTTTACTCTGCATTTTAGTATACAGACATTGTTTCTTTAAACATAAACATAGGCTATGCCTATAAGATTACCTACAGTGCCAGAAGTGATCAGACAATTTTTAAAAGCAACATAAAAAATTTGACCGGCATACTATTTAACAAATGCTATCCACACTTTCCCACCAAATATTGTGATCTTGTTGCTGACTTCTCGTTGTGGAATTCACGGACTCATTGGCGACTGATTTTTCACTAAGCTAATGCACTAAAGTCAACAGGCATTTTCAAAATGGTGATGCATTAAAATTTACATACAAAAGGAATCAATCAATAAAATTAAAAAAGCAAGATATTAGTAATAAAATACACACCTCTTTCGAGGAATCCTTCTTTTTTGTGTTATTGTTCTCCTATGTATACAGGGATCTATTTTCACTTAACAAAACAACAGAAAATTACTCAAATTAGCATCTGCACAACTTCAGTGAAGGAGGAAATGTGCAGCAACAAAAAACAGACATATGCTATGTGCATATCTGAACTGACACATAAATACTTTTTAGCAACATCGTGAATTGCCATATAACTATTTTGACAACACAATCCATTGCCTCAAGAATACTCTTTGTGAGTTTTTGTTGGGGATATGGATAATCAGAAATTACTGATATTTCTTCTAAAAAGTGATTTCAGCATTAAAAATCCTAATTCTATTTAAGGAGTCTACAGCCAAAACGTAATGTGCTGCTATGAAATTTTTGGGCTAAATCACTTCTCATGAATATAAAAGAAATTTTCTCTGTTTATGGTGAAATGCAGCATGTAAAGTGGCAAACAATTTAATCAATATTTAATTTCTAAGACACTCATATAATGAACACGAAGAGCAAATCTGGTAGAAGCATCAGATTAGAAACTTTAATGCTGCAGATATTTGAGGCATTATATGTAACAATACTGATGATAATGATGCTGAAAAATATAAATATTTTTAAAAGTTTTCAGATTTGTACATGATTTAACATTTTGTTACAGCCATTTGTGACTTAGTGACTTACTTTCATATACAAATTCAAAAGTAAATGATTAAAGCTTAGAAGATTAAAATGGTAATAATGAAACAATCATATAGCTGATCATATATACAACATTTTCTAAAATTAAACTGACCCTGGGGGGGGGACCAGGAAATACAAAAAGTATTTTAGTATTTTAGTGAAATTTGGCACAGAAATACATAAATTTTGTGTGGTTAAACCATGCTGCTTACTCAATACTGTATATCAAGTCATGAAAGCATTGTAACTCAAAAGTAGGCCCAAAAGTAGTTCAGTTCAGGAATTCCAAAGCAAGCTAAAAAGCTTGTATTCAAAAGCAAATCACCAACAGTTCAGTTAGTTTAGCCAAGAATTAGTAAGCAGCATGGTCATTTCTAATTTCCATTCCATGTTTTACGACAAGCTTTCTCCCTTTTTATAAGAACATTAAGATCATTTTATGACAGCAAATTTAGTTTTATTACCGCAACAATAAGCAAACTTCTCCCTCCTCCATACATTTTCATTCATAAAATAGTTATCAATTATACCAACCTTATGTCTCTTTGTTTTTATGGGTAATAAATATTATTACCCATAAAAATAAATAGAAGTTTTCAAAACTTACTCACAGCAGTCTTAAATGACTTTAAAAAAGCCAGGTCTGAAACCTGAAAAAGGATTGGATACTTGTTAGTATGTGGATCTGCGCACGGCATGGATGACTTAAAATACTGGCGAGTGGTAATGCTTCTCATGAGGTTTAGTAGTAGGGAAGAGTAGTAGGAAGATGGGGGTTCTCCATCAAAATTGGGATGAAGTTTTCCTTTTCTCATAAGTGTAACTTGTTGCCTCCTGTGGTTGACCCTGGCAATGTTTTTGCAATTGAGACAGATAAATAATAATCAAAGGGTTATTAGTCATTTCTGATGAATGCATTAAGTTGCAAGTGTCCAGCCATTTTGGAACAACAACACATTCCGGAAATTATTTCCTTTAAAATACATGAAAGAGTACGATCCTAATGTAACTGGAAGAAAACACAACCAAAAATACACAGAGAACTTCGAATTTATGCAGCTCTGCGAATGAAAATGAGGAAATGTTGAGAACCAATAACTGAAGGGATTGATTCACAAACTCAACTAAAAAAATTACAAAAAGTTAATATATTACGAAATTAAAAACTGGAAATTTCTTGCTACACACATTCTAAACATTTAAATATTCAATACTACCAAACTTATACGTTATAACTAATCTTATTATTTTATACAGTTCTAAGATATCATAATACTGAATATGTGTTTTAATTTCTTTTAATTCTGATGTTTACTAAAAAAAAAAAAAAATCCTGTGAACTTGAAATGGGAAATAATAGACATATTAACTTTAAATGTTAACTCTATTACATGTTAAAATATCAACTTTAAATTCTCTTATATTCTTTCTCTGCAAAACAACATTTTATGATAAGTTAAAAAATAACTTTTAGTTTCAGATTTTTATTTATAAAAGAAGAAACTTTGAATAAATGTCTGTAATTTTCCTTTTTCATGACTACGGGCAATGAATTTTAACTCCTAATTCCATAAATCAAAAGTCAGAATTTATCCAACTTATTTAAGACCATACAAAACAGATTTATACAATATGGCAAAATCCTACCATTATCATTAAATAAAAATATTTAAATTTGAAAACTTGGTATTTACACAGTCCAGTCACATTAATGTGACCATCTGTCAAAAGCCAGAATAACCACCTTTCGCAGAACGGACTGCTGCGAGACGTGCAGGAAGAGAGTCACATAGGTCCCTGAAGGTGTTCTCTGGGATGTTGAGCTATGCCGACTCTAATGCCGTGGCCAGCTGCGCTAGATTACGCGGTTGAGGATCCATGGCGCGAACAACTCGATCGAGATGGTCCCACAGATGCTCGATTGGGTTTAAGTCAGGTGAGTTTGCTGGCCAGGGGAGGACGGTAAACTCATCCTGGTGCTCTTCGAACCACGCACGTACACTGGCAGCTGTATGGCACCTCGCATTGTCCTGCTGGAAGATGCCATCATCCTGAGGAAAAACAATGCGCATGTAGGGGTGAACATGGTCCGCAAGGACAGATGCGTACTTGTATTGATCCATTGTGCCTTCCACAATGATCAGTGAACCTAGAGAATGCCAGGAAAACATTCCCCAGACCATAATGCTCCCGCCTCCAGCTTGGACCGTTCCGGCAATGGTTGCAGGGTGGTTCCTTTCAGAGGTTTCACGCCTTATACGCCAACGTCCATCTGTCCGATGGAGCATAAAACGCGATTCATCCGAAAACGCAACCTGTCGCCACTCAGTGGACGTCCAGCTGCTGTACTGGCGTGCAAATTCTAGCCTTCGCCGTCGATGAACAGCAGTCAGCATAGGTGCACGAACCAGGCGTCTGCTTCGGAGGCCCAGACGCAGCAATGTTCGCTGAATAGTACTTTGGGAGACACTTTTGGTAGCCCCTTGGTTCATTTTGGTGGTCAGTTGCTCAACGGTAGCCCGTCTATCTGCCCGAACGCATCTCCGCAACCGTCGTTCGCCTCTGTCATCTATGGCCCGTGGTGCACCACATTTGCCACGTCGCTGATTTTGGACAGTCCCATTTTGCCATGCACGGTACACTTTTACCACGGCGGCACGCGAACAGTTCACAAACTCAGCCGTTTCGGAAATGCTTCCACCCTTGGCCCGAAAGCCAATGATCATGCCCTTTTGGAAGTTGGATAAATCGCTTCGTTTCTGCATTACGCCAACGATTGAAATGTTTTCCGAAGCCCTCACACACCCTTTATATACGCTCAACTGCACTGTGCTGCCACCTGCCTTCTGTGATTGGTTATTTAACTCTGACATGGAAAGTACGTGGTGGTCACATTAATGTGACTGGACTGTGTATTTTGGTTGCATTATAATTTAATTACTATTTACCTAATAACACATTTCTGCTAGGAACATCAAGAAGCCTTTGACTGATAGGACCACTTACTAGCGACTTATAAGGGCAATCTGCAAATAAAAATGAATACAATTTCAGTTCACGGAAATATTATAGTTTTATTACAGACATATCACATGTATATCACTTAATATGGATAATGTGTATTTATAATACGTGTGTGACTATTTACAATAAATTATACATATAGAGTTAATGCTCCATATCCTGAATCTAATTACCTAGAAATTATGTCTATAACAAAGCTGTCTATTTTCATAATAATATTTCTGACGCAGTTGATTCTTTTCCTCTTTCTTAGTCTATTTTTACTACAGAAAGAGGAAATACCCAAATTAAAATGCGGTTGATTGCTTGTAGATAAAATCTAATTTGTTTATAAACTTTAATTATAAAATGGTTATTAGATAAACTTTAATTATAAACATTAATAATTTTTTATTATTCTTTTCTCTACCATGGACAGTGACAACTATACGTGCTCAGGTACAAACTCGTTTTCATGCTTTCACTTGAAAATATCATACTGATTGTAGTATACTATATTCTCTGGTGATGTAAGGTTTTGGATTGAAATATAAATGACTTAACAATCACAAAATTTTTAAAAGCAGCACTCCAAGTTAAAATTTTGATTTACATACTTCTTGCAATATCTATACAAGCACATAAATTAACTAATGAAAAGATAATGTTAAGCAACAGGAATTCATGTTATTTGCACTAAGTCAGTTCCTGTTGCTAAATTTTATCCTTTTTGAAATATGTTCACTTTGTGTGTCTATTTACAGCATTCTTATGAAAACATTAAAGACAAAATACCATAAACTTCCTGCATATGAAAGAGATAAAAATTTCTGAGGTGTCATCATAAAATCATGAAAACTGAAGTTGTGAACTGCCTTGGGCTCATAAAATAGAGGCTAAGCATTCATTTCTAGAAATGTTACTACCTTCAAGAAAAGTTTGAATTACTTTTCTGTTGCTATCTGTGGATACCGAGAAAAGATTTTAACACTTTGTATTTCTGTCTCTAACTGAAAAATGAATGCGACAGAAGTCCCATTTTGCAACACACATCCTTCTTTAGTTACAGCAATCTCTTTCAAATTTATCACAAATTTCACTTAATGTCTAAGAGCAAAACCACGAAATAAATTCTATCTGAATACAGTTCTGACAAAAACTTTAACATTTAGTAAAATACTTCAAGAAGAAAAGTACATTTTAAATGCCAGAAAATAAGTACAATTTAAAAGAAAATTTATTGTATTTGAAACAAATTAAAAATAAACTAGAGAAATGTTTAAAAATGTTATAACCTTCAAAATAATGGCAATAAAAAAATAACATAAACTTACGTAGCTCTTTTAAAAGGGAACTAACTTCCATTAAAAATGAACTTGCATCTTCGGGATCTATAAGATAAAAATATTTTCTTTTCAGAGAAAAGATAAATTACAAATATCAGATATAAATGGAAAGAAACTTCACATATTAACACAAAAATTAAAAAAAGCCTTCCGTGTAATTAATTGCATTGAATATTGCACACATATAAAGTGTGCAATATTCAATGCACACAAAACTTATTTTTATCTAAACAAAGCTGTTTCAAAAACTGCTATAGTACAGACTAATATTTCATGAAACACATATATCTATAAATGAGAATTTAAGAAATATTTTTCTGAGATTGAGGTTTTCTACATTTAAGCTGGAAAATTTCCCATAGCTTTTTGAAGAAGTTACAGATTTAGAAGGAAACAAAAATCAAGTTATATAATAAAATTAGTTTCTATAATATTTATCTGACATGAACATTTCTATGCAAAAAAATATATTCTCTATTAAAAAGGATTATTAGATATACACAGTCCAGTCACATTAATGTGACCATCTGTCAAAAGCCAGAATAACCACCTTTCGCAGAGCGGACTGCTGCGAGACGTGCAGGAAGAGAGTCACATAGGTCCCTGAAAGTGTTCTCTGGGATGTTGAGCCATGCCGACTCTAATGCCGTGGCCAGCTGCGCTAGATTACGCGGTTGAGGATCCATTGCGCGAACAACTCGATCGAGATGGTCCCACAGATGCTCGATTGGGTTTAAGTCAGGTGAGTTTGCTGGCCAGGGGAGGACGGTAAACTCATCCTGGTGCTCTTCGAACCACGCACGTACACTGGCAGCTGTATGGCACCTCGCATTGTCCTGCTGGAAGATGCCATCATCCTGAGGAAAAACAATGCGCATGTAGGGGTGAACATGGTCCGCAAGGACAGATGCGTACTTGTATTGATCCATTGTGCCTTCCACAATGATCAGTGAACCTAGAGAATGCCAGGAAAACATTCCCCAGACCATAATGCTCCCGCCTCCAGCTTGGACCGTTCCGGCAATGGTTGCAGGGTGGTTCCTTTCAGAGGTTTCACGCCTTATACGCCAACGTCCATCTGTCCGATGGAGCATAAAACGCGATTCATCCGAAAACGCAACCTGTCGCCACTCAGTGGACGTCCAGCTGCTGTACTGGCGTGCAAATTCTAGCCTTCGCCGTCGATGAACAGCAGTCAGCATAGGTGCACGAACCAGGCGTCTGCTTCGGAGGCCCAGACGCAGCAATGTTCGCTGAATAGTACTTTGGGAGACACTTTTGGTAGCCCCTTGGTTCATTTTGGTGGTCAGTTGCTCAACGGTAGCCCGTCTATCTGCCCGAACGCATCTCCGCAACCGTCGTTCGCCTCTGTCATCTATGGCCCGTGGTGCACCACATTTGCCACGTCGCTGATTTTGGACAGTCCCATTTTGCCATGCACGGTACACTTTTACCACGGCGGCACGCGAACAGTTCACAAACTCAGCCGTTTCGGAAATGCTTCCACCCTTGGTCCGAAAGCCAATGATCATGCCCTTTTGGAAGTCGGATAAATCGCTTCGTTTCTGCATTACGCCAACGATTGAAATGTTTTCCGAAGCCCTCACACACCCTTTATATACGCTCAACTGCACTGTGCTGCCACCTGCCTTCTGTGATTGGTTATTTAACTCTGACATGGAAAGTACGTGGTGGTCACATTAATGTGACTGGACTGTGTAGATTTGTCATATTTTTGGTATATTTTCAAGTAGACATATGACAACAGCCAACCTATGCATACAGATGTGTTGAAGTATACACCGATTTGCATGCTTTACGTGCCATTTCACTTGGCAGCATTCACCAGAACTTTAATATCTGCATTACAGACTTTTGCTTTCTTCATAAAAAATTTTTCTTTTTTAAAATACTTTTTATTATTATTTTATGAAGAGCACATGTGAGGCTCCAAAATTAAACAAATAAGCATTTTCTGATAATTCATAAAATCTGCAATGAGTTGGCATGTAAATAATCAAAAAGGACCAAATTTTTTAAAACTTGTTCTGTGCATTAAGTATTTAATATCATTCAATTATAAGATTTAGAAGTCTAGATGTCTGAAGTCCATTTTATACTAATTAAAAGTACAATATTTTAACCTTTTAACTGGCAGATGGTGGAAAGTTATTGTGGAAATGTTTCGAGTGTACATATTGAGTAAGCTAGATATATGGACTACATTTTCAAGTTCTTAAGATACTTAAAAACAGAGAATAATGCAACTTTACCAAATTCTGAAACATTTGCAGATGCAGATTTCTCTGTAAGAACCTCAGAAAATGCATAAGAATTTAAGAAACATTCAAAAACAGAAGCAAAACTATACAAACTGCTATGATGGATTATAATAGTTTGTATAGTTTTGCTTCTGAGCAACAGTGTCAAACAAAGGCTACATGTGTTGTGAAGAGAAAAATTTGCGGGTTTTTTTTAATAATTTTTAATTTTATCTATCATACTCAACCTCTCTTGGTGCCGTGTCAAACTAAAAAAAAAAACACAATTCTCATATACTTATCCTCCCTGGTGTTTTGTTAAACTCAAAATATTAATATTCATGTAAAATACATTCATTAACATGATATCTCTCACTGAAACTAATCGGCTCTAATTCCTGAAAACACATAAATTTCAATACAACCTTAGAGATAGCCACAAACACTTAAAGGTAAAACACAGAACAGTTCAAAACACCAGGGAGAAATTTTTCTCACACACTAAGAAGACAAAAAAACCAGTTCAGTTAAATTAATAAATCTGATCGTATAGTTTTAACCCTCATTAAATTATCCTACGTCCGCAATAAACTACCCAGGTTCGAATGGAAGTTTAACCATGTTTTCCGAAGGATCACATGGGTGACCTACAGTAGACCACAAGATGAAAAACAACAACAAAAAAAAAAACATACAATAGTAAAACAAATAAAAACATTTATTTAATATTCCAAAAGATTATCCATTCAGAATAGCTGGCCAGACTACCCCTACAAACATTTACTAAAAATTACTCACAATTCTTCATGCGACAATCTAAACCATAATCAATATTGTATTCAAAATTATTAATTACGTATCTTACAATAATTTCGTAATTATCACTGAACCATACTTAAGTAGTCTGAAACATTTTTTATGTCCTTAAATATTTCCAAATCTTACCAAAATCTTAATGAAACAATTTACACTTTCTATTAGTCTTAGAAAGTTACTCAAGCATTTAAACTCCCACTACATATACAAATATTTTAAATCAATTTTCGTAAAGTAAAAGATGAAGTTTTTCCTAATAATCGATTCCACAAAATCCTAAATCAGTTAACGGCAATAAGTTTGAGGACACATATAGAATTAAATACAAAATCAAAAATAATCAACTCACGGTGGAGAAAAATTCCTGTCCAGACTTCGTCTCCCTAATTGTCTACGCAACGCACGTAAAAGAAGTTCAAAAATTTTTCTTCATCAATGCTGTACCAATTTGCGAACTGTGGAGAAAAATTCCTGTACAGACTTCGTCTCCCTAATTGTCTACGCAACGCACGTAAAACAAGTTCAAAAATTTCTCTTCATCAATGGGTGGAGAAAAATTCCTGTCCAGATTTCGTCTCCCTAAGTGTCTACGCAACGCACGTAAAAGAAGTTCAAAAATTTCTCTTCGTCAATGCTGTACCAATTTGCGAACTCAGCCGTTGGGAAAATCTTCTTCATGGATACAGTTCCTCTGCATGCAATGAGGTCCAACTTAACATGAGTGTCCACCAACATTTCGATGATGTCCTCAACAAAGAAAAATGGAAGCCGCAGTAATCTGTAGGTGAAAGTTCACCGATTTCTGAATGATGTTCTCGCTGAAGATAAGCGCAAGTCACAGTAATCTGCATTTAAATCACATTATTTTTCCTGAAGTTAAAAACATCAGTGAGAATAGGACATAGCCGCAGACTTTCAGAAAGGATTCGCCGACGACGATACGATGGGAGCCCGCATCGTTCTCGGGCCAATTCTCGCACGGACAACCCCGAGAAGGGGCCGCCGGGCCCTCTCTCTCCCCT
Organism: Stegodyphus mimosarum; assembly: GCA_000611955.2. Classification (NCBI taxonomy): domain Eukaryota; kingdom Metazoa; phylum Arthropoda; class Arachnida; order Araneae; family Eresidae; genus Stegodyphus; species Stegodyphus mimosarum. The sequence goes on from KK113208.1 coordinate 386,276, forward strand.
CAAAAAGGACTCTTAAAATCTGACAAAATCTTGAAAAAGTCTCCGCTCGCCACGGGAGCGACCAAATTTAAAACCTCGTGACGCTCAAAAAGTGCACCGCCTCTATAATTACTATTGGTTAAAAAAAATCCATAAAATTAAAACTCACCAATGCTACACAAAACAGTAACCCTCCTAACCACTAGAAACAGACCAATAAATACCCAACAAAATTCTAAGAAAATCAGTCCTATCCTTTCACAATGACAAGCCCCTTACTTTCAAGCCCAAAAACAAAGTAATAAATCTGTTAACGTTCGACTCTTCAGACAGATCCCAAATTTTTGCACCCTCATAATTCTATCAAGAATCGGCGCCGCTAAGCGGACCGCCTTTGAACTAGAAAAAACACAAGTTCGTCCCCGCAAGAAAAGGGGACGAAAAAATGCAGCTGGTCGCTGACCCTTGACCCCAAAATTCTCCTCCCGTGAGAAAGCAAAAACAGGCTATCGCTGTTTGCTAACTTAAGAAATTTTACCCAAATCAAAAGAAATAATTTAGTGACAGTATAATTTAAAAATTACATCTCTAACATGAACATTAAAATTTTACTATTCACTGTAAATTAATAAAATTAATAAGCACTGTAAAATAATACTTAAAAATCTACACAACACATGCAGTTCTATCTTCTTGTTTATATTCTCATACCACTGCTTATCCATTTAACATCTTTAAGAATTCTTTACCATGCATTTCTGATTTTGGCTTGACTGAATCTATTTAAAAAAAGGAAAAGGATGGATCAAAGATGAGGGCATCAGAAATGTACACATTTATTGGCAAATTATCACTACACTGAACTTCCTGCAGACAGAAATTCCTGGTAGTGGCATATATGTAAATATCATATATGATGATCCAAGCAATCTAATCAGTTTTAAAATTTTTATTATAGAGTTTAAAATCTAAACTAAATAACAACAACAATTTATGTGAGTAGTCCATTTCCATCTGTTTTAAGATGGATAATTATTTAATAGTCATATGAAGAAGTAAAACAAACACCTGTAATTGCATTCACATACGAATCTAGTCCACAAGCACTTTGTAACTCTTCTGAAAACCATTCAATAAGTTCCGTAAATTCTTTAGACTTTGGTCCAGCTTTAATTGCATCTTTAACTGCAGAATCACTCTTCAGAGGACCTGCATAGCTGCAAAACATAATGCATATGTAAAATGTATCTAACTGCAATATGATGCAAACCCTCATTTTACCATGATTTACATTTATGTCAATTTAAAAAGCATGCCAAAATGAATAAATACTTATTATAAATATTAAAGATAAAAACAATTAAAAAAGTTTTAATTCATGCTGCCAAAAAACAATGGCATCAGTCAGCATAAATTGCTTCATTCATGTTATGTCCACTCAGTCTCCACTGCTCCATTTCAATTGTTTTCTAGAACTCCTCAATACTCTGAATGAGAAGTTAAACAGAATTAATTATTTAACATTAGCTTTTTTTATTAATAAATTCTAACTGAAAAATGCGAGATGAAACTTCTAACATCCCTAATCATTCACAGCTTCATCCTTCATCACTAGATACTCAGTCCGGCACTTCATCACTGGATGAAACTCAATCACACTTATCTTGATATCAGCCAAGTAAAATTTTGTGTCAGGGTGGGCAAATACTTTTAACACACCAATCAAATGTCTTTTTTAGTGTATCATGCCGACAGGGTAGTAGTGATCTAGTGGTGTACTCCTACTGTTTGCTGGAGATGATGGTGGGAGGGAAACACCCCTGCCCATGTAGGTAAGAAAGAAAGGAGGGGCCAACTCCGTACGACAAGTGAAGCACTGCTCCGAAGCTTCGGTCTCCAGATGGGGTGTTTTTTGTTTACATTCTGAAGCTCCCTTGACAGCACTTTGATAGTATTTCGACATACGACAGTTCCATACAAATTGAAAAACGAGACATTTCGGCATAAAATAAACATGAATTGTGTGATGGATAACAGCAGTTTGTATAGTTTAGTGACATTTATGCAAAAATCACATCTTGGCTATTTTTTTGATAACTAACAACAGCGATTTTGATTATGAATTTGCTTTATAAAATTCTAAGCTGTTGAACTACAAAAATATAGATTTTAACAAAAATGTTAGGCTTAAAGAATGAAAAGTACCTTACGGTACCTTTAAAATTGTATATGTCTTTTGATACCCTTGATCGAGTATTCCCTACTTTTATTTTATGTTTCAAATGCCAAAATGTTTTAAATAAAATATTTTTTTTTTGTCATCCACATAATATTGTAACATGTACTTTTTAAAAATTTTTAGAGGAGAGGCTTTATAGTTGTTCATTTTAAACTCATTTTATTTTTATGTAACTGAAAAATAATCATTTTGGGTTCACACATTTTACTTATTTGGGTTAATTAAAAAATAAAATTACCACCAAATGCTACAATTCTCGTCAAAATTAATAAATATGCACACAGATATGCCAATAAGTTAACTTTTCCTTGATTTGTAATTGCATATTTGTGTAAAATTATGTACAGTTTTACACAAATGTGTGGAACAGAAGACGGATACATTTGCGAATTCAGGGAAGTACCATGTACAGTCAAGATGAAACAACCATGTGAACGTGCCACATCATCAAGACAGATTATTAAGAATTTGAAAACAGGATAATTGACGGAGGTCAAAACATTTGTGCATTCTGCCAAAAGAGGGCCAATCATGAATTTATTAAAAGATTTGAATTTGATAATGAATGTATCCTAAAACGTGTTTTAAGTCAAAAGTTTGAAACTTAATGGTCAAATGTAAATATAAAATTATGCATGTTAAAATATTTGTAATTAGGCACATAGGTCAGGTTAAGTTTTTATTAAATACAGTACGGCAATGCAAGGGCTATCTGCCTAAAGAGACGCCACTGTGGAGGAATTTCGAAGAAAAACAGACCTTTGAGTGAGTATTAAAAATAATGCAGATAATTTTCATTCAAATTATATTTATACATATTTCTTATGTAAAAATTTTGGGTGTATGCCAAATTATTGTAAATTACTTTACTCGAAAAATATAGTAAATGCACAGAAATGAAAGCTTGGCGCATGCCGAAAATGTAAAATATGAAATATGGCTCTATTTGGGTATTTATGCATATGCAAAATGCATGCCTCTATCTGCCTTTAACAAAATACGCAGATATTTATTAAATTATTTATAAATGTATTTGAAATGTAGGATTTATTCATTCATGAACTCCTGTGAAAGTTACTGTGAAAAAAATCTAATTATTAACCCTCTAATCGGCAAGGTCGTATATATACGGCCTAGAATATTTTTTGTGATATCTGTACGAACGTATATAGTGCATATTAAAATATGTCAAAGAAATTAAAGCAATATATTAAAAGTACATAAATCCAGGTATAAAATGCCAGGAAATTTTTTACATTAAATCAAGAAAATAAATTTTTCTGGTAGTAGATTTTGGAAATTTGTGCTTTCTTAGAGAAAACCCTGGCCGGTCAGAGAGTTAAATGTATCTAAATTTAAAATGATTATAAATATTATCTAAATATATAATAAATAACCTTAGCATTGAATTGTAAACATAAATTGAAATTCTGTTGACAAATACGTTTATAAAACTATTTAAGCAAGAAATATTTGTACCGGAAAACAATCTGTTAAAATGTATTGTAAAGCATGAGATGCGTACTTAAGGAAGTAATAAAGAAGAGTTTTAGAATATGTATTGTTGAAAATAAGGCTTAAAACAAATCTGATAAGCATAATTAAAAAGAGAATTATTCCCTTACATTTTATAATAACCCAGTTACAAGTTTTAAATAATATTTAAAAAAATCTTTTTTTTATTCCCTTTCAGAAATATTCAGAAAAAGTTAAGTACTATTTAACATATTTCACTATTAAAATAAAAGGTGCTCTATTTTGAAATGGACCGAATACAGCATTAATTATAAATTGACTTAGATTTTTCGATTTAAAAGTTGCCTCAAAAAATGTCATATTTCAGAAAATATTTTTGGAAGAACTCTATAAATAGAAAAGAAATAATGCGTAATTTTAATATTAATAATACAATAAACTTCAATGTTAATTTTTGTAATTCTTAACCAAATAAAATCGGATTGCCTTAAATTTTCTTTCTAATATAATTAATGAAAACTTGTGAAAATATTTCATTCAAATCAAACCCTTCTGAGCGAACTGTTTTGTAAAATGTATAGCATTTAATTCCATTAAAAATGAAATGTTGTTTAAAAATGTATTCTTTTCACATACTTAGAACTCTGAAATATTGTAGAAAAAGAAAATATATGTATTTATATGTATATTTACGACGTAATTACAAAATATTTACATCCGATTGTGTCAAAATCCATTGATCTTAATGGTAAGTAACCCAATGTTTTGTTCACCACGCCAGTGCTTTAAAGTAGTGTATGGGAAAACTGGTTGGAGCCTCTTTTTCTTACTTCCTACCTCCATGCCCCTGCTTGATGGGGGGAGGGAGAATTAAATAAATAAATAAAAAATCTTAAATCTTTCAGGTTTTATATTACACCCAAAGGAGCGTTTTTTCAACATTTTGTCTAGTACCTTTATTAAATATCATGTTCCTCACACTTAAACCATAAAATTCAATTCAACAGCAATATCACAAAATAATTTAAAAAGAGCATATCTTTAGAATTTCCGATACACAGTCTTGCGCACTGAAGATAAAAATTTTTTTTCATACAGCGTTGCCACTGCTTGCTTTGAAATTATTGAGTTTATTAATCAAAAGTTCACTGAAGTTCTACAAAAAGTGAAAAATTAAAACAAAGTCGAAAATCCAAATTTGAGCTTCCAGATGCCCATATTCAAGTGCAGGTCTACGTTATTCAAAATTTGATATATCTAGGTACTCTTGTTTTTTCACAGCGTGAGAAACATATATACATTCATGCAAATTCTTCATTATTTAATTTCTTTAAATATAATGCAAGGCTCTAATATTTGGTGGCAATAACTTGAAAAGTGAAACTCCACAAAATACCGAAACGAAATCAATAGCCCTTTTGGGCAAATTGCCATGTTAGGCAAAAAAAGAAAAAAAAAATTACAAATGCATAAAAAATGGGATCTGTTCTCATTAATCATCAATAACTGACATCTATACACTTTCATTTTGAAATAAGAATTTAGGGAGAGATGCTGTTTCTCTAAGCTTTTTTTTGAACAGTTTTTGGTCTCAATGGTGTTTATATTTCATAATTAAATTTCTAAACTAAAGTTGCTAGAAAGGGCAGGACTATATTTTTGAGCAGATGAACATACTTTTTAGCATATCTAGTGGTGTCAGCTTAGGCTGAGTGCTAGTATAATCATGCATTTGTATGCACATATTCCCTTAACTATAGACGCATACTTGTGCTGCTGATTTTGGTTGTCTGCATACATAATCGGGCAGGAAAGAGATGAGAATGTTGTTTCAGAAGATTTCATGATGGGTTGGATTAAGCAATCAGAACAGCTGCATTGGCCTTTTGCTACCCCTGTGTGGCATTGCTGAATAACTCCAATGGCTTTATTTAATTATTTTTCTTCCTTTTGTATATTTTTTGATTATGAACACACTAACTGTATTAAGTTTTTAATCTGTAACACTGAAATTGTTTAAAGGGAGTAAACCAAGCAATGTCTAATTACAAATATATTTGTGAAGTTATTCTTGATAATTGTTTTATACTATTTATATTTCCTTTTAACCATTAATTTACAATATAAAAACTAATGCATACAACTCTTTTGCAATCCTTAATACGAAAAAAGATTTCTTAATAATAACTGCAATAATAGCCCATGTGATAAACCCCTCAGGGGCTCACTTTTGTGAGTATGGGTGTGGCAATCCCGAGGTACCCTAGCCCTTCAGGGGATCATCTTCTTGATGAGACGGGTGTCACGATCCTGGAGCCCCAGTGATCTATCCTCTTTTCCGTCTCCTCTCCTCTGAGCTGAAGCTTTCTTCCTTCCTTTCTCCCTTGTGGTTTTCCTCTTCGGAGGTTGGGGCTCGTTATGAGAGACTAGAACAGCCCTTGTCTCTAGTTTTCGAATGACGGGAAAACTGCCCACGTGTTTGCCGTGCATGGAGACCCGTGTCGCTGGAAAGGAGGGTCCTGGTAGTTGAGGGGCGAGGTACTGTCCCCAACACACTGCTTTGGCCTCTGCTTCAGCTAAACGGGTGGCACCTTGTCGTCCTCACGGGTGTCAATCGGCTGGTCACTAGTCCTTGTGTCAGTGGCTTGGGGATAAGCTCTCGGGAGTTCCTGCTTTCGGGAAAGCCGACTGTGGGGCTTCAGTTTGCGTATAGGTCTGGCTAGCCCTAACACAGGAATCTGTGTTCCCTTGTTGGGCTCCGTGGTGGGTGGGGCGGTCGGACCCGAATCTTCTTCCTTTCATTATGGAAAACCACAAAATTTATATTATAAGTCATCCAGAATCTAGTCCTGTCGTTTCGAATCCGCCTATAACGTCAACTAATAAAAAAGCACGTACCGATGCAAATGCCAAGGAAACTAATTGTCCTCGCTTTCTTGTTGTTTCTAGTCCTTCTGGTGAATTACAAAAGATGTCTCCCTTTCTAATAAGCAAGTACATTCATTCATGTGTTGGTGAGCCACGAAACATAAAGCGTCTCCGTTCTGGTGATCTGCTTATTGATACCGTTTCGGCCATCCAGTCTGCTTCACTTTCACGTCAAACCAAACTTGGACAAGTACCGATATCTGTGTCAGAACACAAAACACTCAACTTCTGTAGAGGTGTTATCTCGGAAATCGACCTTCTGTTTGTTTCAGAAGAAGAGTTCGTTTCCGAGTTAGCTGACCAAAAGGTTTGTGCTGCTAAGCGGATCAAGATGCGTAAGGAGGGTCAGTTGATAGACACGAAACACGTGATCCTGACCTTCAACTCGCCTGATCTGCCGAAGAATATAAAGGCTGGGTATCTTAACTGTCCCGTAAGACCCTATATCCCAAACCCTATGCGATGCTTTCAATGCCAGCGTTTCGGCCATTCCAAGATATCCTGTCGTGGCAACCTGACGTGCGCTCGATGCTCGTTGGTTGGTCACGATAGTGAAAACTGCTGCGCTGCGCCATTGTGCATTAATTGCAAAGGTGACCACCCAGCATTTTCTCGTTCATGTCCAAAGTGGAAATCGGAAAAAGAAGTTCAGGCAACCAAAGTTACTAGGAACATCTCATATGCTGAAGCCAGAAGACTAGTGCAAAGCACACAGCTGCGACAAAATACATCTTACGCAACTGCTGTTAAATCTTCTCGTACAGTTGCCACCCAAACATCATTCGTTACGCAGCCTTCATCAAATAAATACGAACAGATAACAAGCAACCAGAGAAAAGACAACCCCACACATACTGTACAAAAAAAAGACACAGTAATCCAAAGCAAGCCAAAAAATGTCGTTAAGAAAACAACTGATAAAAATAGAAGCCAAAGCAATAGCTCTTTTGATGGGATGATTTCGGAATCTGTGGATTCAGACAGTATGGAAATAGAAGAGGGTCTAGAAGTTCCCAGGCATCTCCTCCCACGAAAAACTAAAAAGCAGCACAGAAAGAACAAACAGAAATCATAATGGCCACCCTCGTCTCTTGGAACAGTCGCGGCTTCCACCGAAATTTGACAGAAATAAAAGATATCATGAATGCTCATCATCCTGTATGCTTCGCTCTACAGGAGACTAACCTGAAACCGGAACAGCCAGCAAAGCTTCGGAGGTTTTCTTTCGTCAGGAAAGATAATATTGCAGGTGAGCGTGCCAGTGGAGGTGTGGGCCTCCTCACCTCACTGGACTATCCATCCAATGCACTTTCTCTGACAACATCCCTCCAAGTTGTCGCTGTGCAGATAAATTTCAATATCGTATTTTCCGTGGTTTCAGTTTATTTGCCACCAAATGAGCACATTGATCAAGAGCTTTTAAATGAGCTTGTAAAGCAGCTGCCTGAACCTTTTCTTCTTATGGGAGACTTTAATGGGCACAGTCCGCTATGGGGAAGTAAAGACACCAATTCACGAGGAAGACAAATTGAGCAGCTGATCGAAGATCACAGCCTTTGTCTCCTCAATACCGGGCAGGACACATACTTCCACGAGCCTACAAGAACATTCCACGCTATTGATCTTGCCATTTGTTCACCATCTCTGCTGCCATATTGCACTTTTAGTGTCGGCAATGATCTCTACAGCAGCGATCATTACCCCATCTTTGTATCTCTCGCACGAAGAGGAGCAAACTCCATGCCAAGGCCCGTTCGATTTATATTTGAAAGGGCAAACTGGGACCTCTTCTCTTCTGTTGCTGACCTCACAGAGGAAATGGTAGAAAATGTGCAAATCGATGATGCTGTGGAATACATTACTAATGTTATAAACCAGGCAGCTGTGCTTTGTATCCCCAGAACATCGGGTAAATTGCTAAAATATTCTAAACCTTGGTGGAACCGTGACTGTCAGGAAGCACTTCAAAAACAGAGAAAAGCTTGGGGAATCTTTCGCAGATACCCTACTTTGCGAAACTATTTAGCATTCAAAAGAGCCAAAGCAAATGCGAGAAAAGTAAGACGGCAGAGCCAGAGGGATTCCTGGATTTCATATGTGTCAACAATAACATCCTCTACACCAAGTAAACGAGTTTGGGAGAGAGTTAAAAAAGCATGTGGAATATATAAAGACCACTCACTTTCCTTTTTGGAAAAAGATGGCCGAGTGATTAGCTCCGTAGAAGAAATTGCAAATACTATTGGTGAGACGTTTTCTGCCGTTTCTTCCAGCAGAAATTATTCTCCCGCATTTCTTTCTATTAAGCAGCGCTCCGAAAAAAATCCCATTGCTTTCAATTCCTCCAACTCTGAACCCTACAATAGGGATTTTACTATGCTTGAGTTAAAGAGAGCTTTGTTCCAGACACACAAATCTTGTCCGGGTCTTGACGGCGTGAGCTACGATATGCTGAAGCATCTATCCTATAAGTCACTGAACGCCCTTCTCACTCTTTACAATAGGGTGTGGAAGGAGCATACTTTCCCCAGTGCATGGAGGAGAGCTGTTGTCATTCCTATCGCTAAGCCAGGAAAAGACCCGCGGAATCCCTCGAATTATCGGCCAATAGCCCTTACGAGCTGCATATGCAAACTGTTTGAAAAAATGGTAAACAGCCGCCTAGTTTATTTCTTGGAAAAGAATCATATAATATCGCCTTATTAGAGCGGTTTCCGAAAAGGAAGAACGACCATGGATAACATGCTCCTTTTGGAAACATCCATTCGCAAAGCCTTTGTCAGAAGAAACCATCTTGTCTCTGTCTTTTTCGACATTGAGAAAGCATATAAGGCATGGAAATATGGTATACTTCGTGATCTTCACGACTGTGGCTTGCGTGGCGACCTGCCAATTTTCATCACAAATTTTCTGAGGGAAAGGACTTTTCAAGTCAGAATTGGTGCTGCCTTATCAGACGTCTTTGTACAAGAAGAGGGTGTGTCTCAGGGCTGTGTACTCAGCGTTACTTTATTTACTTTAAAAATAAACTCTGTCTTAAAGCAACTTCCTCCCACAGTTTTAGAATCATTATATGTTGAAGATCTGCAGATTAGCTGTCATGGGGCAGATATGAGACATGTAGAAAGACAACTCCAGATAGCTCTGAACCGGATTCAGGACTGGTCAAACAAACAAGGATTTCTGTTTTCGAAGCAAAAGACTGTTTGTGTGCACTTCTGTAGGAAGCGAGGACTCCATCCTGAGCCTGAGCTATATCTTCATGGATCAGTGATTCCAGTACAAACTGAAGTAAAGTTTTTGGGAGTGATGTTCGACCGAAAACTTACCTTCCTCCCTCATGTTCTACATCTGAGGAAGAAGTGTACCAAAATATTAAATCTTCTAAAAGTCTTGGCGAACACCTCCTGGGGCGCAGAGTGCTGCTCTTCATATTTACAGAGCACTTGTTCGCTCTAGACTGGATTACGGCTCAGCTGTTTATGGATCTGCGCGGCCATCAGTTTTGCTGAAACTAGACCCTGTTCATCATCAGGCACTGCGGATCTGTTCTGGGGCATTCAGGACATCTCCGGTGCAGAGCCTGTATGTTAACTGTTACGAACCAGCCCTCCTTCTCCGGCGTGAACAGTTGTCTCTTCAACAGTATTTTAATATATTGTCTCAACCTGAGAATCCTAGTAAGCTATGTTTGCTTGATGACATGTGTGACCTTCTATTTGAAGCACGAGCATCTTGTGTTGCTCCCTTTTCCTTAAGAGTTCGGTCTTTGATTGAAGAGCATTCCATATCTGATATACCCGCCCAAGCAGTACAATATCTTGAAATCCCACCTTGGGAAGATGCAAGGATCAAAATTATTGATGTTTTTCGGTGCCACAATAAGCTGAACACTTGCGACGTAATATATAAACAACTCTTCTTTGAACACAGAAATAAATATAGTGATCATGTTGCCGTATACACAGATGGGTCAAAAACAGCTTACCATGTCGGAGCAGGATTCGTAATCGATGACCACATCGAGGGCAGACGTTTACACTACGCTTGCTCAGTCTTGACATCTGAGCTCAATGCTATATATTATGCCCTTTGTTACATATCAAAGCTACGTTAGAAAAAGTTCATAATTTATACAGACTCATACAGTGCATTGAAAGCTCTAGAAACTTTTTCCAACACTCGCAACCATGTAGTTGTTGAAATTCAAAAATTAAACCAAAGCTTACAGGTGCATGGATATCAAGTTTTGTACTGCTGGGTTCCTGGTCATGTTGGCATTAAAGGAAACGAGCTCGCAGATATCACAGCTAAGTCTGCTGTTGGTCTGTGCAGCCAGCATGTTCCTCTGACAGATATTAAAACAGGTGCATGGATATCAAGTTTTGTACTGCTGGGTTCCTGGTCATGTTGGCATCAAAGGAAATGAGCTCGGAGATATCACAGCTAAGTCTGCTGTTGGTCTGTGCAGCCAGCATGTTCCTCTGACAGATATTAAAAGAGTTATCAAAAACAAAATTCTAGAGAAGTGGCAGCTGCTATGGGATGCTCAGGTTAACAATAAGCTGAAAACCGTAAAACCTCTAGTTGAATACTGGGACTCGACAGGAAACAGAAGGGAGGATGTAATTCTTACCCGTCTTCGTATTGGTCACTCTCGTGTAACACATAGTTACCTTTTGAAGGCCGAGAGTGAACCTGTTTGTTTTCACTGTAACAGTATTCTTACAGTACATCATATTTTAATTGAATGTCCATATTTTAAATCACTTAGATCGAAATATTTTAAAAACTCTGACTTGCCTCTTGACCGTATAATCGGGAAAGAGGCCAATCCTAATTTATTTCACTACCTCAAGGAGAGTGGTTTTTCTCATTTAATTTGATTTCCTTATGTGGCTGTGGATTTTAGTGCTTTAAATTTTAGTGTATCTCAGGTTTTATGATTTCACATATGCATCACATCTTATATCAGTATCCAATTCATGAGTTACTTCATCATTACTTTCATCATTTTATTTTATAAGACTGTTCTTGTTTTTAACTTGCGACTGTATAGAATTAGTACTTGTTTTAACAATCATGTGTCCGGCGCTAATAATCTATCCAGGTTGTGCGCCATAGCATTCACCATTCACCATGTGATAAATATTTATGCACTATGACAGACAGCACTTGTTTCTTCAATGCCCAACAATTATTTATTATGTTAATGATTTTTATTGTGCAACAGCAATGTATGGCTTAAAAGAGCTTTTTGTTATGTTTTAAAATTTAAAAGATACAGAATAAACATGCTATCTTTGATCATATGCATTTGAGTTTTTCCTCAGAGTTTTATTATTTTAAATTTATTAGAGTATATTTTAATTTGAACTGGTTCAATAAACGAAGTCCCTTTTGAAACATCTTACATACTGTGATTATTAAGAGTAAAGGATCAGCAGATCATGCCTAATACCTTTGTTCCAGATCTAGTACACTTTTCTGGAAGCTTTTAGTGCTGTAGCACATCTAGCATGAGATCTAGTACTTTTCCGCTTCTAAGTAATAACAATCAAATAACATGAGAGAGATTTATGAATGTATGCCTCGCCTTGAGTGAAAGAGAAAATGGTTTTTAAGAAATCAGGTAAGTTTTAACTTGTCACTAAACTATAAAATTCTTAAGGCACATTTCTCTTAATATTCATTATACCAGAAGTATTAAATCTAAATTAGTTGAATGTGACAGACATTCACCTCTGAATTTCACTAGTTGGAAATAAAAACGATCAAGAAATATTTTATGAAATCTTAATCTGTTACAATTTAAATCAACTGAAAGCAGAATCTAGCTGATAATGCTCAATCAGATACAGTGTACATTTAGTGACACAAGTGGAAGAAAAAGCATTAAGATGGAATACTTTTCTGTGTATGTTAAATTTTTAGCTATATTTTCAAAAGAATAAATTTTAAAAATCCCATATTAAGAAGTTTAATGATGCTGAATTTTGAACTGCACAAATCAGTTGGTTTTTATATTATAATGCTCTTTGCTTTCAATTTCTCAAATCTCATTAAATAGAACTGCTATTAAAGAAACATACCTATCAAAGACAAACACTAAAAACAGATCAAGAATTCATATTTTGGAATAAAATTTTTAAAATTAAAACTACCATGCAAAAGCATATGTTTTAAAATTTAAAAATATTAATTAAAGCTATGTTATGCTTCCTTCTTTGTCAGCAACATCTAGAAGAATATTTTCAGCAATTATAATGAATAAAAATAAAATAAATCAACCATGCATAAAGAATGATTCATTTTGACAAAGAAAAAATTAAAAATTCATGAATGACAGATTTTTATTTCTTAAGAATATGTTATTTTAACTAAACTTGCAATAAATAAATAAATAATAATAAATATTTCCCTTGCTTTTTTTTTTGTATGTAAGAATACTTGTAATTCACATATTAAATAAATGACATATCTATATACAGATTGCAAATAAAATACTTTAATTGTCTATATGTAAATAGGGAAAACATTTAAATACATAAGCTTAGATAACAAAAAATGAAGTGAATAATGACCTTTTCCTCTTCCTATTTGTTGAGCATAAGTGAATTTAGTTTGCACTTTTGGTTAAGCTAATCTATAATAATGTGACATAATATCATAAAATGTCTTAAAGAGAGTAAAACCAATATAAATTTAATATTCTCCCTCCCACACACAATGAGTACTTTTTTTCGCATAAGTTAGGACAAAACATTTTTGTTGGTTGTCATCTAGATAAAAACTGCATAATTTCAACTTTAACCTCACCAGTTTGAAATTCTTTGTACATAGGTTAAAGACTAACTGAAAATGTTGGTAATAACATTTTCAATCACCGATTAGTCTCTAAAAATCTTCTTAAAACTACAATACCACTTATACTGTAATTCACGTACTCCTGGGGAATCTGTGAGTTTCAAGTGATTTCTAAAACAAAATTTGATCTGCTACTTAATTTAGTCTTCTCTGATTATCCTAAGAGTTGCAAAAAAGTATAAAGCTGTACCTTGGCAATACTGTTTATGACATTATCAAAAGGCACTTATGTGGCAATCCACATGCAAGTGTAGCACATCTCTGTTTTCACCAGGACATAATGTAAGCTGTATGATGCTAATTTTTCCCAATTCTCTGATATTTTATGAAGTGAAAATAGACTGCTATGTACACAGGGAGTACAATAGCATAAAAGAGAAAGATTTCTTGAAAAATGTTTCTTGCTTTTTTTAAATTTTAGTAATTGTTTGTTCTTGTATGAAATTCTTAGCACACTGCCATTTTCAGAATGGCTGTTGCCTGTTCAAAAAGTTAATGATTAGGAGTATACAAAATGCATATCATACAAAAGCAGTTCAAAATAATTTAAATTTCTTACATTTTTCTCATAAATTATCAAAATAAGATAATTCTGCACATGTGTAATGTAACTGCCCAATCTTTTTCACCAACTGCTAATATGAAATTTACAAATGTTCATATGTAAGCACTTTTTATTACTCTGCAAATGTCAGTCTGATTATTAAATCCCTGCTAGATGCATATCAACATGTTTTCATCAATGGCTTGCATGGCAGCACAACAATAATGTAACGTCCATGCACATCTGGGACAGCAGTGGTTTGTATAACCTGTCATTGATGCCAAGTTTGAGGTATGAAAAACAGGAAGGTTTTTGTCTTGTGCAGCAATGCCATTTCAGAACTCCAGAATGACTAAAATTCACTTTATAATGGATGACTTAGGTTATTGAATTATTTACCATATGATGCTGATGTAAGATATAAAAAATATTAATCTTTAATTAATTAAACATATATTAAACTATATAATCATTTAATTAAATGCCAGCCAAATACGAAAGTGGTTAGTGAATCTGACTATTGTATCGAAAGGCCCGGGTTCGATTCCCAGAGAAGTGGATTTAATTTGTCCATCTCTTAATACGATGCAACAGTGGACCTTTTATTAGGTGCTTCCATAATAAAGAGACCATCACTTATAGCTTTAGTAGTGGTCAACACCTAAAGCCCATCACTGGGGGAGGGGGGAACTAAATTCTAAATTTTATGTTTTTTGGATAATTTTATTTTGTTAATTTCTTACATTTTTATACATAGAAAAACCTGAGTAGGAAAAGAAAGCTTTTGGCCAACAAAATACTTTTAAATACAATGACTTGCAAATAAATCAAAATGTTACATATCAGTATTTAGTGCACAGCTTATATGGTGTGGATACACTTTGTAAGCAACCCAAATACGTGCCTGCACATGAGCAAACAAATGGTGGGCATTAGTATTTGTTACATCAACATCAGTGCTTGTTTTTATCAAGGCTGTGGAGTTGGAGTCATGGAGTCAGAATCGAAGTTAGGCAGATTTTTGGGTAAAAGGAGTCGGAGCTGGAGGCGCTAAGAACACGTCAACTCCAACTCTAGTTTTTGTTGGAAAGCTTGAATCTGAAATTAAATTAAAGTGAACTGAAAAAAGTTTAATGAAAAACTGAGTTATTTTATTTATGGACTATATAAATTGATAAATAATTATTTTCTATTTTATTGACATATTAATAAACAAATATAAGGGAGGAGGATGGATGTGATACTTGTCATTATTGATTAAACTGATTCATTTACTTAAAAATCTCATTGGAAAATTTAGCTAAGCAGCAATAACAGCAAGAACTCCAAAATTGATGCCAGTCTTAGGAAGTGAGCAGGAAAAGGGGCAATTATTGATCAAACAACATGATGGGGAAGTACATATTCGATGATATAGAGGTTGTTTAATTAAGAACGTTTTTCAGAAGCTGTAGATAACCCTAACATTTCACTAACAGAAAGACTGTGGAATGATTTTGCAGAATTGGAAACTCTTCTTTCTACACCATATATAGAGACAAAAAAGCTACACCCTACCCTGAAGAATTAATAGGGGGTGAGAATGTGATGTTTATTCTTTTTGTAATGGACGGCTTATTGCAGAAGGAACCATTTCCTCAATGAAGAAAAGAGAACTATTTGCTAGACAATGAGATGTTACTAGGTTCAATATACACTGCTGGCCACCCAAATTGCAACACCAAGAAAGACAAGAGATATCACAACAAAATTTATTTAGTACATAACATGTTGATCAAGTATCAAATGATTAAATTTATAGACCTCTGTGAAGTGTGGTTCCTTTCAGAATCAGCAGATAGAGTAGCGTGGTGCACTGAGGTGGATGCGATCGAACATGTCGGTCCGTCGTACCCTCCTGCATCCAATGGTCACATATCCGCATTACAGTTGTTTGGTTTCGTCAACACGATTATCGATTTCCCTGAAAGATAATTTACATTCTCGGTAGGCCACTATCCTTCCTTTGTGGAACTCAGATACTTGATCAAATGATGATCGCTGTTTACTACGAGGTATAATTGATAATTTTTTTTAAAAAAACCACACGAACAACACAATTGCCGAACTTGAAATCGTCGAAAACTCCAAGCCTTAAATAGCGCTTTGAAGTGGCGCCACAGGCGCACATGATGTGCGTCTGCGCTGAAATTCTAATCATTTGCATATCTCACCTCCACTAATGCATGTTGTAAATTTCATGTTATTTGTATGCTTCCTTCAGGATGTTGCATTTACGATGGCCAGCAGTGTATATAGATCCAAAATACAGAATTTTGTTGGATGACAAACAAATTAAAAGGCAGAGAAAGTCATCTATGAACTTTCATTAAGAATGAAATTATCCTCAGAACAATTGGAATATTCAAATCAAGACAGTCAGACTGCAGATATCGCAACCAAGTCTTTATCAACCTTTTCCAGTGATGAATTTGATTTTAAGAAATATTTGGATAATATTGAAAAGGCTAAGGCAAAGTTAATGAAAATAAAGAACCAAGAGCCTTTAGATATAAAAATGAAAAATTACAAACAAGATTTCTGCACAGCCTTTGAAGAAATAGAGAGATACGATTACTCTTGAAAGACACCTCTTTTACAACTTATAAAAATCTATCCTGAAAAGTTAAAAGAAGTAGCCCTAACAGTAACAGCTCTTCCTCCTACTCAAATTAATGTGGAAAGACTCTTCTTAGCTCTGAAGTTTATCAAACTGGATGTACTTTCCTCTAACAAAGATCTTTGCTTTAACTATACTGTTTCTTAGAAATTACTAATACCAGTTTTTCCATTTCATAACAAATGCTAATTAATATAAATAATTTGCTATGCCATCAATTTTTTTCTATGGTATCTATTACTTTTTTCATATTAAAAAAATAAAAAAAAGCAGTAACATGTGTATATGTTTACATACATATGAGGGAGTCGGTCATTTGTCCTACTGACTCCACAGCCCTGGTTTTTATTATATTGATATTGGTCATTAGAGTTTGTTTTTGTTACACTGTATAATATATATATGTTTGTGACTGTATATTTTCAGTTTGCCTATACGTTGCATAGAATAATTCTTTTGATTTATAAATGATGTGTTCTATTCATGGATTGACTGAACAACATGATATGAAGAAGCTAGGCCAGCACCTTAGGATGGCTTGATAACAGTGCTGCAGCATAAGAGAGGGTGCACAAACTGAAGATCAATTTCTCAGTTGAAACTGATCGGCATCCTTATGACAATCAGGTGTTATCATAAAGGTGTGTGCACCCTTATGCAAATCCAATTTTCATTTCAGTTACTGACTAATTAATTAAGCAGGGGATGAAACAAATCTTTGGCACCTTTATGAAAAACAGAAACTTTGCCTAATGGTTTCCGAGCTCTTATGAAAAATGCTGAATTGTTATAAAGCTGCCTGCAATTTTACGAAAAACACCCGACTAGCAAAAAGGTGCTCAAGTTTTCACCAATTAGAGCAATTTTTTAGGTTGTGCTTTATGTTAATCCTTCAATTTTCATGCAGTCAGCCCATTCAAATAGGATTTGAACAAGGATCAAACTACCACTGTTCAACGATTTTGCTGCTTGGCCGCTAAATCTGCTTTAGGTAAAACGATTCATTCGTGAAGGATTCTCTAGGTGAAATTAACTCATACTCATATTACACAAAAGGAAAACTATGAAATTGTTCATATAGTCAAGCCCTTTCGTCAGGATTTGAATTATTAATATTCAGTGGCTTTCTTTACTCAGCCACTGTTAGGCATATCAATAATGGATATCATGAAATTAAATGTAATCCAACTGAAGTCCTCTGTTTTAGATATGAATATTTTGCTTTACATACAAAAAATTAAAGTAAAATTCTATTTCAGGATCCCCCTTGGTGAAAATTGGTGCCATTCCTGTTTATGTTCAAAGCCCTTCCTAGTAAAATGGCGTCCAAAACATAATGCAATAAAACATAATTAAAACAAAAATATATAATCTCAATAAACTGCAAATTTTAAATAAAACAAGGAAATAACATAAGAATGGAAATACATGTTATCTAATCTACGCAGTACAAAAAGGAAATATCAATTTACCTTATTTAAAAATTTCTGTTTCTTCGGTATGTATGACACACAGAAATCCTTAATAGCATCCAAAAACTATTTAAAATTATCTAAACTAGAATCTGCATATTGTTGTCGCC
Source organism: Stegodyphus mimosarum (assembly GCA_000611955.2). Classification (NCBI taxonomy): domain Eukaryota; kingdom Metazoa; phylum Arthropoda; class Arachnida; order Araneae; family Eresidae; genus Stegodyphus; species Stegodyphus mimosarum. The sequence continues at coordinate 404,550 of KK113208.1, forward strand.
ACACAAATTCACAAAAGCAAAAATGAAAATATGCGATGTTCTGCCAGAGGCATTTCTTTCAAAAATCCCTTTTTATTTCAGCTCACATACCTTCCATATTCTTGATAGGAGCTTCGGTTCCCAAATCCTTAAATCTCACTGCATAATTTACAGAGAGATGAATGAAGGCATTGAAATCTTCATTTACACACCAGTCAATCAATGTTTTTTTCTTTCTCATTCGTTCTAAAGTATACAGAAACTTCAGGTTAATCGCACCACTTGCAGGCATTTTGCAGTTTATTTAAGCACAAAATATGCAGCGTACTCCCTAACCAACATCTAAGACATAAATAAGCCCTTACAAATACTTTCCCAAAGTCAAAATCACTGCAATTACGCATTACAACGACTCACATGCCATATTAGGGTTTTTGTAACATTCAAAGTAAATTACTCAGGTTACCATAAATGAAACAACAATTTAGCGATAATCCAATCTCAAAATACAGACTAATCACAATTAATAAAAAATACGGCAAATTTTTCAACAGAATAAAAAAAAATTTAAACATTTTTTAACAAAATTTCTTCTGTATGTAAGATTTCATTTAATGGTACTATTCCACTAGAGCAGCATCAGTTAAAAATGAGAAGAAAATAATGCTACAACAGCATGTCAAATATCGAGGCTCGAGAATTTAATGTTTGAAATATTGTGGTTCGAGATTTCCAGTTTTCATTTGAAATATCATCATACATTATATGTTTTGCATTATTTCACTATTTCTTTTAGTACGATGTACTACACAATTTGGAAACTACCTAATGATGAAGAGGCTGCATAAGATTCCTTCAGGATAAAGGAATAATTCATGGCAACTGACTTTGTTCTCAAAATCATTCGATGAAGTTAACTTTCACTCACGCAAAGCTCCTATATGGCATTCTCACGTATGTTCTTGCTGTGAAAAAAAGGATTCAGAACCAAAACATAGTTTGAAAGCTCTTGTCCTTCTTTCCTCAACGTTGTTCATTTTATCTATCTGTGGTATCTGGAATTGATGTCAATTGAATTTTGCCAACTTCAGTTAGAAATCAGCCATACTATGACACTAGTTTAGAATAACTACTTGAGGCAGGTATGTGCAAATAGTCTGATATCTCGTAAAAGAAATAAAATCGGTGGAGCCAACAAAATCACAGAAACAGATGAAAGACTTTTCACAAAAAGAAAAAAAATGTTGGATGTGTTCTTTTGGAACAATAGGTATTCAGAGGTTTATGCCCAGAAAGCAAAGAATGTTTTCTGCTTCGCCGTTCCCGATCTTTGTGCTACAACATTGATGACTGCTATACAGGAAATCATTGTGGATAGCAGCAATATATTTTCAGATTGATGAAAAGGGTATAAGAAAGATGGATTAAGAAATGTTGGATATGAACATTTCACATCAGAGACATTGCACAAACTTTGCACTGCACCCCAGTTTGACTTTGTCCATACAAGCATCGATCTATTTTCACTTAAAGAGTCAAAGGAGCAGACAATTCTAAACGTGAGCCAAATAAAAAATATATAATCCCAATAAAACTACATTTTAAATTAAACAATGAAACAAAAAGGGAAATTCATCGTAGTACTACAAAAAGGAAATATCCACTTACCTTATTTAGAAATTTCTATGTCTTCAGTCAAACAAAATTTCTAAACAGCATCCAAAAACTTCCTAAAATTATCTGAACTAGAATCTGTATACTGGCATTGTCACATAAATTAAAAAAAAATAAGCTCCATAATCCCGGTTTCCTCCAACGTTCAACCATACGCATTTCCTTCTTACAAACAGGGAACTTATAATGGCTACTAAGTAAACCTTCACTTACATGTCAGTCAATTAATGCTTTTTTCTCTTTCGTTCAAAATCGTACAGAAATTCAAATTAATCTTACCACATTCAGCCATTTTACCATGTAAACCATAAAATAAGCAACATACTTCCTAACCAATATCCAACATACAAAAAAGAACTTGCAAATCTTTTCCCATAATTCAAATTCACCACAATCATGCAACCAATTACATCATAATAGGGTTTCCATAACATTCAACTACTCAAGTTACTATAAATGAAACAACTTGGCGATAATCCAAAGGGCAGCCTTATATATATTATAGCTAAGTCATATTTAATAGAATTTATGTGGCATCGGTTATATTCAAAAACTGAAATTTTTCAATAATATTGGAGAAAAGTGCAGAATCAACCACTGCTTGGAACATTTTTAAGAATTGCACAAACTCCGTATATTCATGTACACATCGACCTATTTTCACTTGAAAAAACATCACAGAATTGCACAAACTCGGCACTGCACACTTACTTGACTTTCTCCATATACACATCGATCTATTTTCACTTTAAAAGTCAAAAGAAATTGACAAAAATCCAATTTTTTTTACTCTTTTAAAAAGTACCACGAAAAACGCACCAAAGAAGTGGGCGATTCTGCACTTTACAGTAATACTGAACGATATATTTAATTTTATGCCATTTGTTTCGACTGAACTTCCTTTTGTTTTGTTATTTTTTATTTATGTGTAAAACATTTTTAATGCCACCCGTTAAGATTAAATTTCGATTTGTTTTGTTTTTTTTTCTTGTGTAAAATATTCTAGATTAAAAAAGAAAAATTTCCTTCTTTAAGACTTAAAAAAAAGAAAGAAAAATTAAAAAAAAAATTTACTTTTTATAGAAATAATTTTTTTTAGTCTTTTGAGTTCTATTAATATTTCATACTTTTAAACTTGGCATTAACTGGTGGGAAAAAAAGATGTGGCACATTTTTAACTGATGCTGCTCTAACCGAATAGTATCCATTTAATAAAGTAATTTAAAGAGTTCTAGTTACATGTGCTTTTTCATACATGATTTCAACTCTTAATCCTCCCTGCGATGAAATTTGATACCCCAAAGTTCACAAAAAGCATGTGAAAGAGATATTTTATTAATTGTAATTCAAAATGATCTTGCTACGTTGAACTTAGGACTCCTGGAGACATTTTAAAAGATACACTAAAAATGCATTTATGTAAAGATAAGACAAATATAGCTCAATGTTCAAATATTGGATATGAACTTAATGAAGCTAATGCATGCAAATGCATAATTCTCGGAAAATTTGCTACAAAAAAAATTACACCGAGGGTATACAGAATGAAGATATCACTTTTATTTCTTTATGGGAGACACACGTTTTAGGAGATTCAAATAGTTAAAATATTCAAAATTAAAATTTTTTTTTAAGGCAGAGGGGGAAGGAAACAAAGAAAAATACGCTCAAATTACTTAAAATGTCGTGAAAAAAAAGTCGACAGAAATTTCTAGTGTTGCATAAGAAAACCTAATCTTAAAAAAAAAAAAAAAAAAAAAAAAAAAAAAAACCAAAAAAAAAAAAAAAAATTTTTAAAAAAAAAAAACACCATAAATGAAAAGAACATTCTTACAAGATACTGTCAAGCATCTTGGTATGTTTTTATTTATTCGTCAAACGGGTGAAAGGAAATTAACAATTTAAGTATTATGAATCATTTATTTCAGAGTAAAAACAGTAACAGCATAATATACAAATAATAGTTTCTTTATGTTTTAATTAGAAAATTGTTTTTTGTGTTTAGTAAAATTCTACACCCCATAAAGAAGTATATAAAAATTTTAACTTACCCCAAATCGTCCAATGAATCTAAAATATCAAAATCCATAATGATGATTTAATTTCGGTTCACTTTATGCACGAAAACGTTTTAGAGATACGACTAATTATATCATTCTAAATTGCCGCACGCGGTACGTAGCTTTCCGCTTCCGCAGTGTCCATTTAAAAGTTGCCAACAGATGGCGCTGCACTGTTTTCAAAAAAATTTTTTTTTTTAAATCTCCAATGTACCAGGACCAGAGGAAAGGTAGCTAGAACCAGGACCAGAGAAAGACTAGAGAAAGCTTTTCCTCCTGAAACAGAAAGTCCAAAGATGGAATTCCCGGCAAAGATATAAACGTTTAAAATTTGAGAAACATCCTTAAAGAAATGCGTGAAAAAATAGTTGAATAAGTTAGAACAGAAGCTGTTACTATTGTAAGCACTTATAAAGTTAAAAAAGTTAATAATACTTATTCATTATTGTAAAAATAGTAGATAAAATACGCTATGTTTTCTTAAAAGTTGCATGTTTTTTCCCTTGTCCATTGATTATTAAATCATAAAGAAAAGGACTAGGGCATTCAGAATCTTTACTTTCTGCATAATAAGTTAATAATAAGGGAGAATTGTATTACGCTTTCTAAGGTAATTGTAATAACAGCTTTTTAAAGTTAGTGAAAAAAACACGCATCTAATTTGTCGTAGTTTTGAGAGTATATGCCAGTTTGTTTTTCCTGCAGCTAAGGAGAACTTTTGTTTGACTATTCTTGAAATCGACAGTTTTATTCAAATTTAATCTAATCTAAGATATCCCTTTTTGGACCTAATTATAAATTTTATATTGGCTTGTTTCTCTTCCAATCTGACGACCTAGATTCCCTCTAAATGTCTTTTACGAAAGCCTCTCTTCCCTTAAACAACGTGGACACATTACATTTAATTAAATACAAGCTCCTCATCTTAAGCATGACAAAACAACTTTGCTTATGGTATCTAAAGAAAATTACTTAATCTTTCAAAACAGTGGTAAAGGCGAAAAATCTTTTTTATGCGAAATTACTTTGACGTTTCTATGATTATAACTTACCTAAAATGCTGAACTAATTTTGTTTTTCACAAATTATGAATGCATTCCTGTTTATTTATACAGTTGGGACATTCAGCAATATTTACATTGAAATTTGTTAGTTCTATTTTAAAATCATTCGTATTTTATTTATTATTCCTATCATCATTTTCGCAATCGGCCTCAAAATGAATTTTCTTCAAATTTATTTCGCATTTAAATTCGTATTTCATTTATTATTCCTATAATCATTTTCGTAATCCACCTTAAAATGAATTTTCTTCAGATTTAATTCCTGTAGTCTTTCAAGCATTCTGCATTGTTTTTATTTATTTATTTATTTATTTTGTTACGGAAATGGATTTTAACACTTTCTTTTGCGGTAACCCAAGCAAGCCATTTTTCATGTTATCTTCACAATCATGCATAGAAAATATTTGCTGGAAATATTTGCTTTCTTCACATTAATAGAATTCTGTCTTCGACACATGTATACATTTTTTCTCCAAAAGCAAATAACTCTTTGGAAAATATACAGTAAAATATCACTATCTCTTTTATTTCCATGAATTTTCTGCCACTTTGCTACAATGCAAGAAGACGTATTGCATAAACGATACTTTACAACAGTGGTCTCGAACTTACATTGCACAATTTGAAAGTAGCTGACGGGAAGCGATTACAAAATAAATAAATACCATTCTTTCAGTCTTCATGTACAGGATATTTATTCACACACACACACACACACATATATATATATATATATATATATGTGTGTGTGT
>KK113208.1:410207-420850 GCA_000611955.2 Stegodyphus mimosarum
GACTCAGACGATTCCAAAAATATATAATTTATGCATGTTTCGAAATTTTAAAAGGGCGAAATCTCTCGTTTAAAATGTAAACAAGCACTGGCACGCCCACAAGTTTAAAGGGACAGATGTTTTATCGTTGTTTATTATCACTTGCACATACAGATGTTTTAGCAGTTTTTATTACTTCCTTGGTCAGAATATGATTCTTTGAAAGACATTTGGCAACACGTTTTTAAATTGGCTTATTCACTAAGCTGTGTGGTGGATAATTGTCGAATTTCGTATTTACAACTTGGCTTTGTTTAATTTGTGTTTCGCTATTCTTTTCGTTCTTTTTCATTTAAATTCGTGCTTTCTGTGTTTATTTTTGATTGTTTTATTGTGTTATGTTAGTGAATAAAAGTTTTAAATAAGGAAATGCCGAGAAAAAAATCATTCGGGAAGAGAAAATATATCGGAAATCAACATACATATGTGAAAGATGTTACCCATAATGTAAGTAAGTCTCCCCTAAATATGAGTGCATCTGAGTACAAAATCGGCATAGTTAATGGCGAAGATGAGTTCTTAGAGTCTCAGAAGAGTAGAAACTTTATAATTGAAACAGAAACATTATTGCATTTATTGAAGGCATTTGCAAAATGTAAGAACTGTGGGAAATGTGATTCTTTTGATGTGATAGACCAAAGTAATTCCCGCAGAGGACTTGCAGTAAGTTTACTGTATTTGTGTACTGCATGTGGATATTCTACGAGTAGTATGACATCTAAAAAATCTAAAAGATGCTATGATGTTAATTTACGCCTTACTTATGCAATGCGTTGCATTGGTAAAGGGAAGAAAGCTGCAGAGACATTCTGCGCTGTTATGAACTTACCCCCTCCGCCAAGTGACTTTCAGAAGTATAACAAAATTTTGTTACCTGTATTATCAGAAATTGCTGAAGAATCCATGTTGAAAGCTGTTAAAGAAACAGTTGCAGATAACAGTGGAAATGCTGACATTCCAGCTGCATTTGATGGTACCTGGCAGAAGAGGGGTCATTCTTCACTGAATGGTGTTGTGTGTGCCACCTCTGTTTTTAATGGAAAAATTATGGATGTAGAGTGCCTAACGAAGTATTGTCCATTATGCAGAAACAAGCAGCATGCATCCCATGAATGTGTGAAGAACTTTGAAGGGTACAGCGGAGGTATGGAAGTTGATGGCGTTTTGAAAATCTTTCAACGTTCAGAATCTAAACGTGGGGTGCGTTATGTAAAATACTTAGGTGATGGGGATTCAAGAGGCTACAAAAAAGTGTGTGAAGAAAACGTTTATGGGTTTGATACTACTATTGAAAAATTAGAGTGTATTGCCCATGTACAAAAAAGAATGGGTTCAAGATTGAAAATTATTTGCAATGAAGTAAAGGGTGAGAAACTATCCGATGGCAAGAAGATTTCTGGTCGTGGGCGTTTAAGCGAAGCTGAAATCATGCGAATACAAACATATTACGGTTTAGCAATTCGTCGCAATATCAATACTTCATTAGATGAGATGGTGAAATCTGTGTGGGCAATTTATTTCCATAAATTGTCCACAGACGCAAATCCTCAGCATGGTCTTTGCCCTACAGATGATGATTCTTGGTGTGGCTACAATAAAGCCATATCAGCTGGTAAAATGTATGTCCATAAACATTCTTTGCCAGAACCTGTCTTACTAGCCATTAAAAATGTGTTTAGAAGTCTGTCTGACAAAAAACTGCTGTCAAAGTGCTTACACGGACGAACTCAAAACCCCAATGAAAGTTTTAATAATTGCATCTGGATACGCATACCAAAAACTGTTTTTGTGAGTATTATCACCTTAAAATTGGGTTTGTTCGATGCCATAATATGTTTTAATGATGGTGTACAAAGCCGGAGTAAAGTAATGGAATTATTAGGAATGCAACCAGGGTTTTATATGGTAAAGAGTCTGAGAAAAATAGATTGTCTTAGAATTCGTGAGGCCCAGCTCGCTTACCAAAAGCTTTCTAAAATGGCCAGAAAGAAAAATAAATTTATAAAACAAAAACAGTTTGATGTAGAAATGTCAATTCAAGATGATTATGGTGCAGGAAAATATTAAAATGATATTTTTTATAAATTATTAGTTTTTAAATGTTTTTTTTCGTTTTTCTCAAAATGTGTTTTTCTTAACTTTCGGTACATTTTTCTTGAAAACTATTCGACCTGGAAGGTGCCAATTTTCCATAGTTGTTTATCATTACTATTTCTTTGAAACTATGCAGGATATAAAATTTACGAGCATTAGTATTGGATATATTAATAATTTAATACTAATTTTTTTGTGATTTTTCAAAGCATTTTACTAATTTATTTTTAATATTTTTTCTTTTTAAGTAAAATGTAAAATACTGCTTATTATTCTTAAATGATATATTTTTAACTACCATGCTCGATTTGAGGAAGATTGGGGCAGTACTTTTTAAGAAAAGTGTACCGAACTAGCACATTGTCCGATGAGATTCGTCAAAGGTAAGTGAAATTAAACAACTGGTTTTTAAAAATATTAGGCATTTAATATATATTTTATGTGTTTTCTATAATCTGTAATCTATGCATTTTAAATGAAAAAAAGAATTATGTGTATAAGTTTATTTTGAGAAAAGTTATACCTTAATAACTTTCGTCTCGAAATAGTTGCATTTTGCCAGTCGACATGTCACATGTCCCCTTAAATGTAAGTTGGAGTTAAAGCAAGGCAATTCGTCAACAATATTGATAATTGCATCTTAGTAAAAAATCAAAACATTTCAAGATAAAAATGATCATAGTACAAACTCGAGAACTAAAAATGCAAAAAGTCATAAAAATTAATCTCCCTTTATTGAAACTTTAATTCAGAACTCATCAGGGGTAAATTGGAGTCAAAGCAAGGCGATTCCTCAGCAATATTAATAATTGCATTCTTGTATTTGTATATATATATATATATATATAATTACGTTTAAGTCTTCAAAACACTTTTTCCTTGACAAATTTTGTTTGTTCTGTTCTATTTCAAACAGACATCGATGTGTAATATCTCCAGTGACGTAACTAGAGCTCTTGGGCCTCTACGCAAAAACATTTTTGGGTCCCCCCACCAAAATCGAGGGTACCAGGGATCAACATTTTGATGATTTTTTTATCAAATCTGGATTAATATTTGAAAAATCAGATATGACCTAATCAGAACCACATGACTTCCTTCTATGGCCTATAGGATTGGTCAGCGCTAAATCCCCAAACGCGCAAGGAGGTCACATGTTATTTACATGTTAGATGATGTCACATCAAAGATTTGGAGGCCTACGTGATCCTCGAAAGATCGCCCTTTTTACGCTCAGTAAATTTCTGTGCATTAATTGAAACATTGTTCTGCGATATGGGTGTTAAGGAACGTGCACGAACTCAATTAATCCATAATAATTTAATATGTTCGTTATAATGTAGATTTTTTTTGGCAACAGTGATGTTTTGTTTACTTGTGCTTTGAGCGTGACAATGCAAGGAATATGCTTTCATTGATATGTTTAGAATGCTAAATAAATAAGTTCGTTGTTAATTAAAAAGCTTTTCTTTGCGAAATATACTTCCATTCGTCCGAAGTTCTTAAAATAAGTTAAGAAATTGATTAATTTCAAACAACAAGGCGTCCTTCGACAGGATTGAATGGCTATTTGAAGAAAACGAAACAACGGTTTGAAAACGAAACATCGATTTCGTATTGGAATTTATCAAGTGAGTTTATGATTTATTTGATTATATCCTTAGATATACTGAATTTAAAATCATGGAAATTTTATTGCGAAAGCGTAAGCCTCTGAGGCAATCGTTTACAATTACTGCCAATGCTTTAGAAGATGGAATTCTAAAACCTGACGTGGAGATTAATCAACTCCAAGTATTGTGCTTGCAATTAGAAGATAAATTCAACAGATTAGATGAAGTTCAATCGAAAATTTCCTAACTTTTGTTGGAAAGTGAATATTTGGCTGTTTTTGACACGAATGAAACATATCAGTTTAAAAACTAAAGTAGAAAATAGAAAGGTGAATTCCACCCCTATAATTATACCTGGAACTTTAGAAAATTCCACGAAGAGGAACTTTAAATTACCAAAGTTGGAACTTCAAAAATTCAATGAGGAGACCTGAAATTGGTTAGGATTTTGGGAACAGTTTAAGAAGATCGACGAAGGTGTAAATATAGATGACGATGATAAATTTCAGTACCTATTGCAGGCAATTGTCGTTGGATACCCAGCGAGAGAGCTCAGAGATAGTTATCCTCCCTCAGGTGCGAATTATAAAGAAGCTATCGAGCAACTAAAATCTCGATTTTCACGCGACGAATTACGGGTAGAAATCTATGTATGCGAATTATTAAAGTTGGTTTTGGCTCGAGCTGGCAAAAGGGAGATATGACGCTGTCCAACTTATATGATAAGTTAGAGACGCAACTCAGGGCTTTGGAGACGCTGGGGGTAAAAAGTGAGATTTATGCAGCTATGCTATATCCCCTTGTAGAGTCTTCACTACCTGAGGAAATTCTGAGGGCATGGAAGCGATCTCGACAGCGCAGGGAAAGTGTTGCACACACTAAAAATTTGAAAAATTTATTGTATTTTCTCCGAATTGAAGTTGAAAGTGAAGAGCGTCTTCAGTTGGCCCGTACAAGGTTTTCTGCTCCAGACAAAGTTGACTCGGTTCCAGCCACAGCAGCTTGTATTTATACAGCTTGTATTGCAGGGAATTCAAAGAAGAAACAGCTTAATTTTTGTGTCTATGTGACAAGGAAACACATAATTCCTATGAGTGCTTTAAGCTGCACAGCCTTTCATTGAAAGATAAGAAAAATTTACCAAGGAAGAAAAGAGGTTGTTTTAACTGCCTAAAAGTTGGGCATGCTGCTGAAAAGTGTAAAAGTTCTGTGAAATGCCTATTTTGCAACAAACTTAATGTAACGGTGATGCACAAAGAACTAAAAGATTCTAGAAGTCCCACGCACCTAAAGTAGGAGGAACGCACCTAAAGTAAAAAAAGGACGCACCTAAAGTAGCTAACGGAACGAGTGAGATTTTATTGTCTAACCAAAAACTACAAACAACTCTTCTCCAAACTATTATGGTAAAGATTGTCCATAATGGAAAAACAGAAATTGCGAGAACGCTTTTTTACAGTGGGTCACAAAGATCTTATTTACGGAAAGACATAATAAAGAGACTAGATTTAATTCCATTAGATCAAGAGACTTTGAGCCGCAATCTGTTTGGTGTAGTTGAAACTGAATTTCAGGTCCATGGTATTTTTGATATCGAAATACAAGGTATGAAAAATAAATTCAAATACTAATTATCGGTTTTGGATAAGACAAAATTTGTGGATATCTTCCTAGAGTGAAAATCAAACATATATATTCCTCACTTCGAGAACATAAAATCAAAATCAGTGATTCTGGTAGAGATACACCAGATATCGGATTGTTAATAGGAGCCGACTATTCCGGACAATTGATGACGAATAATATCATTCTAATTGACAAAAACCTTATTGCCATTGAAACGAAATTGGGTTGGACCCTAGAAGGCCCGGTGCAGAATCATAATACCTTGCTTGATACCGTCGGACTTTGCTATTTGGATCTCACAGAACTATGGAATTTAGAGAAATTGGAATAAAAGATCCCGCAGAAGTGAAGACCAAGGAGAATCTAGACACTGAAACGATCAAATGTTTCCTGGAAAACATTAAAGTAATTGAAGGCAATAGGTTGAAGTCTGTTTGCCCTGGAAGGATAGTCATCGGATTCTTGGGGATAATAAAGAAAAAGCGGAAAAAAGACTTTTCGTCAATACACGAAACTGCAGAAGACGGGATATTTTGAAGAATATGATGGCATTATTAAAGGCTGGCACAAAGAAGGTAGAACTGAGGTAACTCAGAATAATAGTGATACAGGTCACTCTTTATCTCGTCAAGCTCTAATCAAGGATTCCAGTCTGACTACGAAAGTGCGACCTGTATTCGATGCATAATTGAAGGATGAAAATGGGAATTCCTTAAATGATTGCCTCGAAAGGGGGCCGAATTTAATAGAAAGGCTTCCAAAACTTTTAATGCAATTTCGGCAACATGCAATTGGTGTTACTGCCGATATAAGGAAAGCTTTCTTACAAATCTGTTTGTGTGCCAGAGACAGAGACTTTTTGAAATTCCTCAGAAAGATTCAAGTCAAACCGAGATTGTTACCTACAGACACTGTCGTGTTGTGTTCGGCATTTCTTCGAGTCCATTCCTATTGGGAGCAATGATTCCCTACCATTTGGAGAATGCTCCACAAGATTTAAGAGGGACGGCACTTAAATTGAAGAAATCCTTTTATGTCGACAATTGTATAGCTAGTTCAGAAACCGAAGAAGAAGTAGTCAAGTTCAAAGAAGTGTCTGAAACTCTAATGTTTTCAGGAGGTTTTGACCTTAGAGGGTGGACTGCTGCACAATTCAAAGATGGAATCATGACTTCCTATCAGAAGATCATTCCAATTCTGGGACTCTCATGGGACACCGAAAATGATGAAATTTCAGGCTTGGCTTAAAGAGAATTTCAGGCTTGGCTTAAAAGACTACATTTCTTGAATTGTTGTAAAATTTCAAGAAGACTTGTGATTGGATCCTTTGATGAATGCTCTATCACTCTACATTGTTTTAGTGATGCTATCAGGTTTCTTATGCAGCATGCATTTTCTTACGTGCATATTTTGAGGGCAAAACTTCAGTACAATTGGTATTATGTAAATCAAGGGTAGCGCCTACCAAAGAAGTAACTATTCCCAGATTGATACACCAAAGATAGGCGAGCCTTTGACTGACTCCCTTTCAACAGGCAGACCCACAACCACTAGGGTCGGAAGACAAGTACAAGTTCCTCATCGACTGAATCTCTGAACCGAGTAGAGAATATGTTGCAATTTCCTAAAATTGCAAGGTGAGAGGATGTTAAGGAACGTGCACGAACTCAATTAATACATAATAATTTAATATGTTCATAATAATGTAGATTTTTTGTGGCAACAGTGATGTTTTGTTTACTTATGCTTTGAGCGTGACAATGCACGAAATGTTCTTAACATTGATATGTTTAGAATGCTAAATCAATAAGTTCGTTGTTAATTAAAAAAGTTTTCTTTGCGAAATATACTTCCATTCGTCCGAAGTTATTAAAATAAGTTAAGAAATTGATTAACTTCAAACAATCGGTTTCAGAAGTAGCGAAAATTTTCTCGAGAATATTACAGTTTTTTAATTATTAACATTTTAGCGGTAAAGTGCAGAATCACCCACTTCTTTGGAGCGTTTTGTCTGGCGCTTTTTTACAAGAGTAAGAAGAATGGGATTTTTGCCAATTTCTTTTGACTTTTTAAGTAAAAATAGATCGATGCGTATATGGAGAAAGTCGAGGGAATGCACCGTGCCGAGCATGTGGATTTTCTGGGATTTTTTTTAAATGAAAATAGGTCGTTGTGTACATGGATACTGATCTTAAAAACGCGCCAAACAGTGGGGGATTCTGCCCTTTCCCCATTTTGGCTTCATCAGTTATATTGAGACAGCAATCGAATCACGTAAAAATATGATTAAAAATATCTTGTTAGAATATATTACTGAAGATTTTTTTTACGTACACTACATTTTCCAGATTAGACCAATCTAAGAAATCATCACTAATTATTCTTTTGCTTTCTTATACGGAGAAACATAACAAGCAATAGAGTAGTAGAATGCTTGAAATCGTTCAAACATACATATTCACAGATATAGACAACATCTTATCTTACGATTTCCGAATCGAAGTTGTGAATTCACATTATGGAGGTTAGAATAGTCTATTCTAACCTCCATGGCTCACATTGACCGAAGTTGTTATTGGTGCTGGGCGGAGCTTCGTTGTGACGTCGCCTTATGCATAATGCCACGACCTCGGGACCTCCCTTCGCATTCGGGGATTTAGCGCCGACCTATTGAATTATACACAAATTTTGCTGCACTTCGTTTAAACTTATTGTTTTTAATAAATGAATGAAATTCGAAACAAGTTGAATTTTAAAATTATTTATTCTTTGTGGACTGTAAAAATTTCACAATGTTCAAACGAGAATTAATTACTATTACAATTTAATACGAGAGACATTTTTTAGAATTCCAGATTGCAATATTAAGGGACGAAGATACGTGCGTCCAACCTTCAAGGTAACCCAGCAACCAATTGCCGGGACTGTTTCTCGTGGCATAGAACCGCGCCAAAAAAGGCGCCAACATCCTGCCCCCCGTTGTAATGACGAATAGACATTACAACAGTTAAAATAAATCTTTAAATCATTAAAAACACTTCTAACTTAAAACAAGTATTACAAAACATTTAAATCATTAAACTATTTCTAAGTTAAAACAAGCATTAAAATCGATATTAGAAAACTAATAAACTATCATTATAAAATACAATATGCTGATACTTGAACATATAAATTCACACAAATAACACAAAATGTGTAACAACAATCAATAACTACATTAATTTACAAATAGTAAAGCAGCAATTTTTGTTACAGGACGCTGATATGTTCCAGCTTTATCTTTAATTGTAACTACTCTGATAACATCATCCTTACCCCGGTGCGTTTTAACAATTCGTGCAAGATGCCATTTTAAATATCCTGTATTTTTAGAGTCCTTGACTAGCACGATATCACCTTCATTAAATTTCACTAATCCTCTAGTCCATTTCGGTCTTTGTTGAAGTCTATTTAGATATTCATTTGACCATCTATTCTAAATTAACTGTGTAAATTTTTGAACCAACTGCCATCTACCAAGGCGATTCATTGGAATTTCACTATAGTCATGATCGGTATTAGGAGATAGTATTTTTATGCCTATTTATTTCTTAACATAAATATAACGTACAGTACAAGCAAGAACATTTATGAATACAAAAACGTAAGTGATGCCATTCACAAAAAGGGTAATGTTATTTTTAATAGTTCGATGGCTTTGCCGCAACATCCTCCCCATCCTGGTCAACCTCCAGGGGGATGACCAGCTGCACCGGTCGGGTAATGGTATGTCCACTGATGCGTAGAACGCAAGTACGGACTTTCTTGTCGCGGCCAAGGATTAGCTCCTCGACACGTGCCCTTTTCCAAGTGTGGCGAGGTCTAACATCTTCTTGTAGTAGGACAATGTCCCCTTTACGGATTTTATTTGTTTCAGATGGATTCCGCACTTGATGAAATGTACGCAAGTCCATCAGATATTCCTTTTGCCATCTTTTCCAAAAGGAGTCCATCAAATGTTGACGATTCTTCCACATACGATTTAAATTTGTTTCAGGATTTGTGGGGCTGGAAGGAATAGTAGTTAATTTCTTTCCTATGAGGAAGTGCGAGGGTGTTAAAGCTTCCTCAGAGTCATCTTTTATTCCATATTCATGGACAATCGGTCTACTGTTAAGAGCGGCTTCAATATCACATAATACAGTGATCAAACCAGCGTCATCCAAAAGAGCCTTACCTAATGTTTTCCGAAGGCATTGCTTAATTGAGCCTATCATTCTTTCCCACCATCCTCCCCACCAAGCCGCTCGTGGGGCGATGAATTTCCATTTGATGTTGTGGTGGGCATAAAATTGCTGTACCTTGGCAGAAGATATAGTATCCCAGAATAATTTCAGCTCTTTGTCCGCAGCACAGAAAGTTGTGGCATTATCAGTATACACCGTATGAGGAAGTGAACGTCTAGAGACAAAACGTTGTAATGCAAGTAGGAAGACGTCAGTACGCAGATCGGAAACTAATTCTAAGTGGATAGCTCGGGTTGTAGCACATGTAAAGATGACAATGTAAGCTTTTGTAACGAAGTTGTTATTTTTTACGTAGAGTGGTCCAGTAAAATCCATTCCTGTAGTTTCGAAAGGAGATGACTTTTGAATTCGCTCAGCTGGTAATGGAGTTTCTATCTGTTCACTTCTCTTTGTTTCAGTACTTTACATGGAAGGCAAGTCTTTAACACCTTTTTAATGGCGTGCCTTGCTCTTAATATCCAATATTCTGAACGAAGCTGAGAAAGTACAATCCGAACACCGAGATAATGCATTCGTAAATGTGTTTGGCGTATCAGTAGGGTTGTAAAATGGTGAGAACCTTCCAATAATATGGGATGTTTTTCAGCATGAGATAAATCAGAAAATTGCAGTCGACCACCAAGAAGTATAACATTGTTCTTGAAAAAGGGGTTAAATTTTTTTATCCTTGATTTCTTAGGGAGTGATTTTCCTGTCAACAGAGCTTCATATTCTGAAGGAAAGGATTCTTTTTGAACGGTCTGTATCCAATAAATACGAGCTTGATTTAATTCTGTGGCAAGTAACTCACCCACTAACTTTTCTTGTTTCCTACAGTTGTGAATAAAGCGAAAAAAAAAATCCAGGATACACGTAGCAATTTAAAGTAAGAACTGTAGTTTGTAGCATTTATGATTGGTTGAGTAAATACGATGTGAAGGGTCTGAACTTTTTCTTTCTTTCTTTCTAAGTTATGACTGTAATCTGTAGAGATAGTATTATC